>JASDQU011444517.1:3981-17189 GCA_032191745.1 Picea mariana
GCTCTTGAGAGTGGGGTTTTGGCCATAATCATGTCATTTGATTCATCCTTTTCAGGGGGAGTTTGCAAATGCTGAGTTGCAGGTTTTGAAGTCAAAATTTATGAAGCTTCAAGATGTTGTACTGATGTTGAAGGCTGGTGTTTTGAGTTTGCGGTTGGATGCTACTCATTTGTAAGAGACTGTGATGGTGTTGTAGGTGGCAGAGGAGTTGGAGTTTCTTTTTGATTCTGTTGGCTATCATATGAAGAGTTTGAGTGAACTTTGTGATTTTTGGGGTATGGCCATCCATTAGCCCTTTTTCATGCCTCGGGGGATGATAATGGGGCTAGGGATAAAGGACATGTTGCTTGAAGGTGCCATGTTTATTGACAAGAGCGACTCACGAAGGAAGTGTTCTCATAATCGACCAACTACATTTAAGGTTCATCCTTGGTCCAATCAATAAGAATCATGTCTGGTAGCCCTTGATTGAAGTCAATTTCAACATAAATGAAAGTGAAGGTGATGAAAACTTTCAATATACGATATGTGTCAAGCCTCATAAACCTACCCAAAGCATTTCCCAGGGTAGGTAAAAAAGATGGAGTATAAAAATGCAAAGGTAAATTAGGGAGTCTTACCCAAACCGATGTAGTCATAGCAATCATGGTTAGCGGGTTGAAATCAAGGAAACATTTATGAATGGAAAGACTAGAACCATGGCCCTTGCTCCAACATGCGTTGAAAGTCCTCCTGTGTGGAAAATTTAACAATGCAAAACCCTTTGGAGCATAAGAAAAACTCATGATCTGAAAACCAGGTCTTATTGACCCATTCCCTTAGTGCATAAGCTGAGGAACATAGCTCGTTGAAACGACAGATGAGGGATTTTCACTAGTAGATAAAAGAAGAGGCATATACATGGGGATATTCAACCTCTGTTTTTGGAAGTTATATATATTGATCCACAATGAAGGAAGATCCATAAATCTCCTTTGCTTCATAAGCTTCATCCTTGGACCCTAAAGGAGTGGAAATCCTTGTTTGCACGACATGCTTGTAAGAACTTGGTTGAGTGGAGGATGACACTCCTCCATGTAGATGGGAAACAAGGGAAATGGTTGCATTATTTAGATTCCCATAACCTCGTATAAGAGAGACATCCATGATTTGTTGGCCTTCATAGATGGTCTTTGAAAGAAAGGTGAAATCCATGTTGCCTAGTGGATATCAGCTTTGAGTGCAAACATGGAGTTAGAATCATGTGCATGCAGGAAGAGAGAAGAGTCGACCAGGGTCTTCACAAAAATAGGGAATCCTACAACAGTCTCGGAGAAAGTCCCAGTGCGATGCGGGAAGGCCCTCCATTCCCAAATCTTGAAACGCTAGCGGATGGAGGGAGCTTGGAGAGGTCTCGGCACGAGAAAAAACTCCTCCCTTGATGAATAACCAAGGCATACTGAGGCCAAGGTGTGCCCCGAGTTGGGACAAAGTGGAAAGGCTCCCACTGAAAATCGTTGTAGGCATCGTCAACAGAAAGAGAGCATTGTCTTAGGGTTTCCATCCAATTTTTTCCATAACAACTGATGACATTATGTAAATTTTTGAACAAAATATGTGTCACGCATTATTTGTAAAAATTTTATTTAAAATTTAAAACTATACATCAATTAAATCTGGTTTGAATTGCTTTATTATATAAAAGGGTTGGGAAAATCCTTTTAGGTATTGTGTTTTATGTACAAAACAAAAGGTTCACTATTAAACATTTGGTATGAAATTTTGTGGAAGGTAGAGATAAAGTTATTTTGTGAGAGGACATTGATATTTCTCGGTAAAGAGGGACATTTGGTATGATAATTGGTGGAAGSTAGAGATACASTTATTGTGTGAGGAGACAATTATATTTCTAAGCAAAGAGGTACATTTGGTATGGTATTTGGTGGAAGGTAGAGATAAAGCTATTGTATGAGAAGACAATTATATTTTTAAGTAAAGACGGAGTTGAGGAAAGAGTGAAAGTGAAAATAAGAATATATTTTTGAACTGTGTTTCATATTTGTGTATTTTTTTTCTTCATATAATATGAAACAGTTACAATAACTTGATGTATGGTATAATTTTTTATTCCTTAACTTTCCAGTTTTCAAGTCACTTAACCCAAAAATTTATGTCTTCAATAGAAAAAACATTATTTGGTAGAAATTTTTGGAATTTTATTGAGGGACATTATGAGATTTCTAAAGATTTTTAAAGTAGGAATTTTAGTATGTCATTAGAGTCTTTAGTTTTATGAGTCAAAATTTTCCTCCAAAATTTCTTTCAATATAGCTTAAAAAGGTGTAAAAGATTCTCTTGCTTTCTATTTATTTAACACCTTTTTTTTTAAATTAAGGATTTATATCTATGGTAATTTTATGATATATCATGTCGATGTATTAAGAAAAGTGAAAGAGATTCAATAATTCATATATTATTTTATTAAAGTATTTCATTAATGGAGATTAATATTATTTATAATTTTTTAGATATTTTTAATGTATTCATTTCAAATAATAATATTATTATTTTATTTATTTTGAATTTTTTATATTTAAAAGAATTTTTGATAATTCACAAGTATATATTAAAAAAAATTAAAAAACAAAAATAAAAATAAAAATAATTTTATCTTATAATTAAAAAAAATTATATCAAATTTTAGAAATATAAATACAATTAAGAATACAACTCTTCATTGGATGTAATTTGGGTGGTTGGGAGGAATGGTTGTTACCCTCCCCATCAAGGTTCAATTCCTTGTAAGTGACATGTGATGTCCTTCAATGGTTCTATATGATGCTCTTGTTAATGTTCTCTCACAAAGAGTATAGTGAGATGCTTAATAGAAATCTAAGATGATATATAATTTATTTAATTTTTAATTATTATAATATATATATGATTATGAATTGGTTTTAATTTAGGTGGTTGGAAAGAATGTTGTTATCCTGCTCACATACTTAACAAGTATATTTTTTGTACTAGTTTTGACTATTGTTTTTAATTGACCTTGTACTATGAATATTTAAAAATTTACCCTTAATACCATCCTCACTTAAAATATAGAACAAGATAAAAAATTTAATTGTTTTGTTAATCATAATTTAAAAGAAACATAAATAATTAAAATAAATGGCAACCATGAAAATATAAAAGATCAAGACAATAATGTATATTGCATTATTGGTGCTTCTTCTTCTAGGCAATGAAGTATGTGTTGTTATGCAAGATAGAAGAAAATGAGAAAACACATAATTGACACTACTTTTTTACTTGGTAAAACCCTATATAGTGAAACATCCACAGGACAATGATATTCTGTTAATATTATGCAAGGGAGATAATACATCAGCTAGACCACTCATGCTCATGCGTCTCAAGCACTCTCACATCTCACACTCTCTACCTTAATAGGATTACAGAGATATATAGCAGTCTTCACTAAGTTACAAGAAACTAATTACATTTAATGTGCCTCTATATTTATTCTAAATCTCGTTGATTTGATCCAAATAATTACAGAATAATAGGGGTTAGAAATATCTAAAAACAAGTGTAAATTGGTTGGCATTATCCAACAATATCCACCAACAATTTACCTAAATATCATTGTCCAATTTATTCATCACCTAAGCCAAGAGAAATCGAGCACCACTGCAACTTCTCTAATAAAACTGATTTCATGATCTCTCCTTGTGACTTGCATGAGTTTGGATTTAATGAGGGGTCACTCCACCTCCAACATGTATTCCACAACAGTGTTTTGAGACATATGTAGTGATAGATCTCCTTCTATCCAAGACACCTGTAAAATCTACATTGCAACTATCACAAACTATCTCATTGTAACCATTATAGGTGACATTTGTGCTTCTCAAATGTTGAAGCACCCATTTCACTGCAACACCTAAATCTGTCACATATGTGACAACATCATTATCATGTGAAACATCTGGTCTTAACTCTTTCATCACATACAACGAACCTCCTACTAGACTTACACAAGACATAGCCTTTTCTTCTTTATAAACAAGACCTATGCTTGAAGAAAACTTATAATGGAAAGAAACAAGGACAAAAACTGATTTTACAATTTTCATATTGAACTCCAACCACAACTTACCATTACCATATCTATGTACTTCTATGTCCATAATTTCAAACCTCTTGTATATTTTCCTAGGTACCAATAGGCCATACACTGAATTATGTAGCATGCAAACAAATTTACCATTGCGATCTTGAATCAACCCTTTTGGTTGTTCCATACATACTGTATCTTTGTCAATGATGAACTTTTGAGTAGTAGGATCCCTTTATAGCACCATCATAACTTGCAAAGATATAAAATAATAATAATATTAATATATGCTTGAAGTAAGATAACTCAAAATGGAAAAATGAGTCACTGCTCTAGTTACAGTTACAAGATAACTCAAAATGGAAAAAAGATAACTCAAAATGGAAAAATGAGTCACTGCTCTAGTTACAGTTACAGTGATCTATATTTTTGAGTATCAAATCCAAAATTATTCGTAATATAAATGGTTTTTCAATTTTGGGTATCATGTATAATTATGCCTATAGGAATAGATGGTTTAATCAAGCAAATTCTAATTTTATGGCCAATAATTAAAGATGTATTTTTCGTCTTACACTCAAATCAATGAATGGGATTTAATGTTGATAACTTCTTGGTATTTCTAAGAGCATTTGTTAACCTCTTTACTTTTTCACATTTACATTTTAGGATTAAGAAATTACTAGGCTAAGTTATCAATTACCACGAAGCATAATTTATCAATTACCACTAAGCATAATTTAGCAAATCCAAAAAAGATTACTTGAATTTAAACATTTAAATATTGATTATTAATTTTTTACAAGTCTTGGTATGGAGAATGAAATGGGCATGGAGCGCAACAGTTTGTCATTTACCTTTTACTTTTTAACAATTTCGTTTTACTGTGTACCATATCTCCCATACAACTACAGAATCACAGGTGTGGGCGGACGTTTATGGAAGTAAAGCTTGCATGATAGCTTGCACGTGGTAATTACACGTCCTATTGACCAGGTACCTGGTAATGGAAGATGGCACATGCGACTTTTCATATTATGGCATATGCTTCCTCTACCCAGGGCACTTTAAATTCACTTTAATGTATTAAGGTTTACAACGATATTGGCCATATACATGGTAATGGAGGATGGCATGCGTGGTATTTCATATTAATGGCACGCGTTATGCTGGCCAGGTACATGGTAACGAAGGATGGCACACATGGATTTTCGTATTCTGACCGCCTTTCATATTATGGTGTATGCTCCCTGTACCCAAGACACTTTCAGCTAGCTTTTAAATTTTACGGATTAACCTTTAAATTGGTTGGGCAGACATGTATTAAATTTTATGAATAAAATCTCGCTTGATTAGAGCTATGGTTCCAAGCATTCATATGCCTGGCTAGGTGGATAGGTTTTGATGCAAATGCATGGCCAGGCAGCTAGGTTTTGGATTCAACCGCCCATAATAATGTCTGTTATGTCTGTGAACACATGGAATAATCTCGCGAGTCACTTTAGCTTTGCAATCCATCTTCAACCATTGTTTCAGTGGCCCGATATAACTGMTGATAAGGGCCTAGAAAATGAAGCAGGTTGTTTTCCAAGGGCTCATGATTTTGCAGATTAAATGTTGCATGCCATTGTTTGTTATATGTTATTTTTTGTTTCTTGAATATGTGTCTGATATTTTTTTCTTTCTCTTGGATTTTGTATMTGTGTAAAGAATTTGGTAGCCTCGGATTTTGTATCTGTGTAAAGAATTTTGTAGCCTCGTGCAGGTGCAACTTCAATTGGATTGTATAAGGTAAGTTGTGGCCCGGTACTACAACATATGAATCAAGGTTTTCAAATAGCATTCCCAACAGATTTAAATGTTAATCGGGCTAACATTTTGGATTTTGTATATGTGTAAAGAATTTTGTAGCCTCGGATTTTGTATCTGTGTAAAGAATTTTGTAGCCTCGTGCAGGGGCAACTTCAATTGGATTGTATAAAGTAAGTTGTAGCCCGGTACTACAACATATTAATCAAGGTTTTCCAATAGAATTCCTAACAGATTTAAATGTTAATCGTGCTAACATTTCAATCATGTCAAGTAGATTGCTAAAATTACTAAGACGTCGCTTTATGGTTTGCTTCATACAGGAACCAAACAACCAAATGAAAGAACCAAGAAAGAGTAATTGCACTTGTGTCTCTCCCAGCTATTATAAAATTCATAAGACTCAGACATATTGTGATAACATAGTGGTTGGACCGGTCATATTTCAAAAAATTACACAAATTAACCGTCGTGGTTGATAAGGTTTTGGCTATGTTTGCTCTCTAAGTAATCATCAGAATTATTGTTCTGCAATGCAATTCCTGTAGCAGTGGAATTATGCTTCAAAATTATGCCTCATTTTCAAACAAGCGATTGAAAATGAAAGTATGGCTGGGCATGTGACTGTTGTAATGAAAGTAATTACTTTGAAATTTTCACCTCCATCAAAATTATGCTTGAGTTTTCCAAAACCAATCTCAAAATAACACACCTCCTTCAAAATCATGCTTCAGTTTCAAACAAGCGATCTCGAATTAATTCAATACAAAAAGAAAACCCAAAAATAATATAATCGTTGCGTCAGTTTCAAACAAGCGATCTCGAATTAATTCAATACAAAAAGAAAACCCAAAAATAATATAATCTATACTTACAGCTGGGCATGTCACTGTTGTAATGAAAATAATTACTTTAAAATTTTCACCTCCATCAAAATTATGCTTTAGTTTTCCAAAACCAATCTCAAACTAATTCAATGCAAAAAGGAAACCTAAAAATAATGACCGTGGTAAAAAGAATTACTTAAAGCTTTTTTTATGCTAATTGTGATATATTTAATGAGTGAGTTACATGATAATGATAAGGAAACCTAAAAATAATTTATACCTTCAATGGGACTGGTGACCGTAGTAAAAAGAATTACTTAAAGATTTTTTTTTTTATGCTAATTGTGATATATTTTATGAGTGCGTTACATGATAATGATAAGGAGAGTACACAAGATATATTTGAGTTAAATAAGTAATTATGAATTATTTGAAAGAAAGATATTATTGGTCTACAAATTTTAAAAAATAAACATTATATTAATAAATAAAATAATATAATCAGCATTATTATCACAACAATACTTTATTAATGCGGTGTACATTAATGTAATGTATTAATATATTATCATATTATTATTAATTAGGTGATTAATTCAATAGGTTTAGGACTAGGGTTATTATATTAGTAATATTTTTTTATTAATGTTTAATAAAAAAATATTAATGTATTACTACATAATATATTAATGTATTACTATATTTATGTAATAATGTTTTATCATTGTATTAATAGTGAAAGTATTAATACTAGTTATTGATAAGGGAAAAATTTTGTTTATGTATTAATAATGTATCAATAGGGTATTAATAATAGTTAGTGACAAAGGAAAAAATTTGTTAGTATTAATAATGTATTAATAGTGAGGGTCTTTATAGTTAATGTTTAGTGTATTAATAGTTAACAGTTAGGGTAATAATATTTAATGTACTAATATTTAAGGTGTTAATAATGTATTAATAGATAGTGACAAAGGAAAAAAAAATGGATTATTTTCTAAAAAGTTAGCCAAAAGTTCCTTTACGTAATGTGTCAAACATAAACCAACCTTCTCATGTCATGAACATAACCTCACGTTGCAATCTGACGAACAGAACCGGATGGTGCAACATGACGAACATAGTAATGTTGCAATGTGACGAACATAGTAGCGTTACAATCTGACAAACATAACAATGTCGCAATGTGTCAAACATTTCCCTATTGTCTCTATGTGACGAACATAGCCCCACCATCATTATGTCACAAACATAAGAATATTTTCACAATGTGATGAACATAGCCTCGTTGTTGCAATGTTATGCAAATATCCCATCTTCATAATGTGACAAACATTTCCAAATGTCACTATGTGACGAACATAACCCAATGTCACAATGTGATGTACACAACCCAATGTCACAATGTGTCATTCATATCCCAACATTTCAATCATAGTACCATTTCTTGATGTCATAATGTGATGAACATAACCCAATGTGAGAATGTCACAATGTAATGTGTCAAATAAAAACCCTACATCGCAATGTGATGACCATAACCTTACGATGTCATGTGACGAACAAATCCTCATATCGCAAACTAACAAACAAAACCTATTCAACATTGCAATGCGATAGTGGCATAGTAAACCATGGTTAAGCATAATCAACATGGTCGAGCATAATCAGAGCCACATGGCCTTCAAAGGTCATCAATGGGCATGGTCACCCATAGTCAACCTTGGCCATCCATAGTCAACCATGAGAAACCTTACTAAAATTTGGACCATATTAGGCTCGACCATGGTTAACCATAGTCTACCATGGAAAACCATAGAAAACCATGGGCAAGGTCAACTATATTAAACCATACTTTTGATCATGGTCAACAATAGCCAACCATAGATATTAAGGTAATTTTCAACCTTATGTGATGAATATAAGCCGATGTTGTAGTCTGAAAAACAAATTGGATGTTGCAACATGACAAACATAGTAATGTTGCAATGTCATGAACATAATATCATGACAATCTAGGTAATGTTTCAATGTGTTGAACATATCCTTTATGTCATAACATGATGAATGTAGACCCGTCGCCCTAATGTTACGAACATAAGCATATAGTCGCAATGTGATGAAGACATCCTTGCTATCGCAATGTGAAAAATTTAGCCTTGTCGTCGCAATGTGATGAGCATAGCCTCATTGTCACAATCTGACACAAATATCTTGTCACCATTATGTGTCAAGCATTTCCAAATGCCACTATGTGCCAAACATAACCCATTGTTGAAATGTAATGTACACAACCCTGGCTAGCCATAGTCAACCATGAGAAACCTTACTAAAGTTTGGTCCACATCAAGCTTAACCATGGTTCATCATAGTTAATCATGGAAAACCATAGACAACCATGTGCAAGGTCAACTATGTTAAACAATACTCTTGATCTTCATCAACAAAAGTCAACAATAGTTAAGTTAATGGTCAACCTTATGTGATGAATATAACCTGACGTTGCAATCTCACAAACAAAATCAGATGTTGCAACATGATGAACATAGTAATGTTGCATTGTGACAAACATAGTAGTGTCACAATCTGGGTAATGTAGCAATGTGTCAAACATATTCTTTTCATCTAAATGTGATGAACATAGACACATCATTGTAGTGTGAAGAACATAAGCATATTGTCGCAATGTGTCAAACATAGCCTTATCGTCACAATATGATGAACCTAGCATTATCATCACAATCGAATGAACAAAGCCCTGTGGTTACAATGTGATGACATTAATGGATGTCTCAATGTGATGAACATAGCCCTGTCGTCGCAATGTGAAGAACATATCCTCTCTTTGCAATTTGATGCGCATATCCTAAAATCACATTGTGATGAAAATTCTCAATTGTCACAATGGGATGAACGTAAGCCATGGTCGCAATGTAATGTACACAAAATACATGGTCGCAATGTAATGTAATGTCGCAATGTGATGAACATATCCTCACCTTGAAATGTGATTCACATATCCTAACGTCGCATTGTGACAGAGATTTCCAAATGTCATAATGGGACGAACTCTACCCCTGGTCACAATATGATATACACAACCCAATGTGGGAATGCGACAAACATAGACCAACATCCCAATAAGATGAACATTTTTCGATGTCGCAATGTGACGAACATAACCCACTATTGAACTATGAAAAACCTATTCCAATGCCATAATGTGACCAACAAAAACCATTTGTCATAATGTTATGACCAAAACGTTACGATGTGATCTTATGAACAAAATATTATATCACAATGTGACGAACAAATCCTCATGTTGCAATGTGACAACCAAAACATTATCAACATTGCAATGCAGTAGAGCCATAGTAAACTATGGTTAAACACAATCAACATGGCCTACCATAATGAGATCCACATGGTCAACGAAGTTAAACCATGGGCATGGTCGACCATTAAAAACCATGGTGAACCATAGTCAACCATGGTCATGGTGAACCACCGTCAACCATAGTCAACCTTTCCTTCCCAAAGTCAACTAAGGTCTAGCAAAGATAACCATGATCATAATCAACCATGGTCATTGTCAACTAATGTATTAATGTATTAATACTTCAATAATGTATTATTAATATATTGCTACTTTAATAATGTATTAATTAATTAATACATTACATTATTAATGTATCAAATAATTAATACATTATATTATACATAATGTAAATTAATACTTTAATGTATACATTACATTTATGTATTAATGTATTAATACCTTAGTAATGTATTGTTACTTTATTGATGTATTATTTTATTAGTGTTTTAATGTCATAGTAATGAACATAAGAAACCATGATATATTTATTAAGGTATTAATATGTTAATAATGTATTTATTAGTATATTAATACTTTAATAATCTATTATTTTAATCTATTACTTTATTATGTTTTCTCTATTATTCTCCCCACCCTCACCCTCATATATGAGGGTGGAGATATTTTTTCTCTATTATTCCCCTCACCCACACCCTCATATATGAGGGTAGTGCGTGGTGGGGTGCGAGAAAATATTAGAGAAAACATATTGGTGGGGGTGGAGGGAAATAATAGAGAAAACATATTATGTTTTCTCTAATATTACCTCTCAACCTCATCTTCATTCATACCTTAGCAATGTATTAATTAATAATGTATTAATATATTAATTAATACTTTACATCATTAATGTAGTAATAAGTTAATAATGTTTTACTAAATAGGTTAAGATCAATGCATTGTCATTTTAATAATGTATTACTTTATTAATATTTTAATATATTAACAATATATTTATTAAAAATATATGAGTGTATTATTTTATTAAATTGATACATTAAGAAAGTATTGTATTGTTAAGATATTAATATTTAAAAATGTTTTACTAAATATTTTAAGGTCAATGTATTTGTGCTTTAGTAACTTATTAATTTATAATTTATTAATGTATAAATTAATTAATACAATTATGTATAAATTAATTATTAAATTAATGTATAATTAAATTATTAATGTATCAATATATTAATACTTTAGTAATATATTTATTAAAAATGTAGTAATGCATTATTTTATTAAATTAATGCATTAAAATGTATATTAATGCATTAATATCATTTACAAGCATGCCCATAAGAAAAGAGGATCTATTTATTTATTTATTAATACCTTAATAATGTATTTATTATGTATTATTACTTTAATAATATATTATTAATGTGATTTTTTATTAGTATATTCATAATTTTGCAATCTATTAATTACTAAGTATTAATATATTAATGTAATTAATACATTACAATATTAATGTATTAATATATAAATTAGTTAATACATTATATTATTAAATTGTTACTTTATACAATAGTACATTAATGTATCATTACATTATTAATATATCTATCAATTAATGTGTATACTTTAATGAATTTATTAATAGAAATGTCTTTAATGCATGTATTTAATGTATTTATTGTATTATTAATGCATTACTTTATTGTATTAATAATTTAGTAATGTATTACTTAATAATATATTAATGTAATAATTAATTAGTGTATTACATTATTATTATATTAATCAATTAATATGTTACATTGTACACTAATGTAAATCAATACTTTAATTTATACATTAATGTATTACATTATTACATTATTATTATATATTATATTAATGTAATAATTAATTAATATATTAATGGTCATTTCTTCACGGCATGTCGGCCACAACCACTTTATAAAAGTGGTTGATATACAATTAATGACACCTATCGATGTATGGTCTTAGAATCCCTTTATGTTAAAACTGTATTCTTAATTAACAATTTTTAAAACCCGTGTTTGTTGAATATGGTATTGAAGCTTTCAACATAATCCAAAATGATTAACTTAACTGCTATCATCTAACTGATGTGCATGCTCATATATGTAGGCCCCTTAGACGTTACGTAACTAAAAAATAAACTGTAGCAAATAGGTCATATGATTTTTAGATCATCAATACTACAACTAACTTGTAAGGCCAAGGTAATATTTCCGATTTTGGGCCTGAAAGAATCAGGTCCTCCGTCAATCCTGGAGTAGGTAAGGTCCCCGGTCCGGGTGCCTGCTGGGTTGTTCCTCACTGGGCCTTAACCTAAAATCCTTGAGGGGAATAAATATTAKAGGGGAAGAAATAGAAGCGGGACCTCCCTTCTAATTTGTTTGAACCCGGTAAGTAAATAATGTTGGGCGAGACCGTTAGATTATTGGAGMGGATTGGGAAAAACCCAAATSCCACCATAAATGAYGAACTCCGTTACCCATATGATAGCGCGAYGCTAATGAAGTRAGATTGACTAAGCTTAGAGTGAACTTCGGGAAATTGACGGAGAAACCTGAGGCAAGTTGGTATAAATTATCATAAGTTAGACTGAAAAAACCTATTTCCAGGCCACTTGTTGTTTTCCACTGTGAAGGTGGATTGCTAGACGAATAACCGTATGACATACTTCACAGGAGCGAAGCGGGGTAAGAAAAAATGGAATTGCTCCGGAGAAAGATATTCGGGCCGTATATGGTGGTCCACATCTCTAGTGCAATCTGTTTTTCGCAAAGCGCATTCAAGAGGGCAGCAGCAGCAACCCACCGTTTCCAATTATTCACGCACTAAAAAGAAACTTTCAGTCACATTATATTTGGTTCGCCAAGGCGGAACCAAAACATCGTACCGCTAGGGCTGTAAATGTTCTGGAAGCGAATGGCCCCAAGATATGAAACTTAGGTAATGTCGAAACAAGAAGGCATCATAGTCGACCGGAGTTTCAGTGGACCCCAAAGTTGACCCCGCTTGAGAGCTTTCCCCTGGATCTAAGGGCGACTGGCATAATGCTATTTCGACCCCAACGCCTAGGGTATGGAATAACACATAGGATAGGTGAATCTCA
>JASDQU011444518.1:7071-23168 GCA_032191745.1 Picea mariana
TGATTCTGGGAGGAAGCGATATTCTGAAAAAAAAATAGCAGGAATTTTTTCCACAATACTTGTTTCATTGAGAAAAATAATTCGATCGCAATCACCACGGTCATATACTGTTTTGGGCAACACATTAAAATTTGTAATGGATATCCCATTACGTGGCAATATCTTTTCTGCATGTTTTTGGACAAGTTGTAGAGGAACAGTCACTGTGACTGTCATCATGGTGTCCTTGTCTGTCATATCAACAAGCATAATGGATCTACTTTTGTTTGCCTTGTCCAAGTAGGTGGTATAGACAACCATTATCTCCCCGACGAATAGTTGTCCAGTTTGGCGGTTGTTCAAGCCCTCTATTGACAATACTTTAGATGTCACAACTCTAGACCTGATGACATTTTTTGAACAGGAAAACTAAAATGAATGGTAGTGTGCTACAAGTACACGAATAGTATTGATGAACTATGGAGCCACAGTTTCGCAACCACACCTCTTGGTCTGCGAAACATGCAGCAGGTTCGGCATTTCGCTTGTACTTGTTGATACATCTTGCAAGCTAGAAACCATTTATTGCAAATGGCATCATCATATCCTCCATGCCATAGATGAATATATAGCCCACAAAATTTGTTTAGTAAACATAGAAAGAGCACAGTGTATGCATATTTACCTTTGGCCTTGTCGGTCTGCTGATGTCTGGGATGACTGACTGCTCATGGCTATCTCACTAGTCCAACTTTTTCTGATGCAAGCATGTGCAAATGAACATCAAGAGTAAACAAATATATGCATTGTATATTTTCCATCGGAAGGACCAAATAACTGTAAAATTGTATGCATCTTAATTTTTTAACTGGAGAAATGTTTAACAGTAACCAGGGAGTGACCATGAGTCACCATGGCCAATATGTATATCGCGGACCCTTGGAAGCCAGGGGAGCAATCTTAAACCTGCCAACCTGGCAGTCACAATCGACAAAGTGGGTAACTATGGAATAAGGTAGAAGTAGGACCACATATGTCAGTCTATTAGTCCGCCAACCGGCGCACGAGGGAATTTTCGAAAACCAAACTAAGCAAATGAATTAGAAAACAAAATGGATAATAGAAAATGGAAAAAGTAGAAACAGGGAGCACAGAAAGGCCCATTACTGTGAATTCATCTTTGTCAAGTCTAATATTATATGCTCCCTCCCGGTTTGTATATTTAATTTACCGGCACACATGGTATACCTTTTAGAAGGTTGTACCATAGAACCCTCTGTTGTTGCACAGAAGAATTCATCTCCATGTCCAAGCAACCTGTTTTGTCCAAGGCAGCAACGTCGAAGATGCAATCGAGACGCAGGTAAGTTAGTATGAAAACAGACATCTGAAAGAAAAATAAAAAGGTCCATTTACCCGCCAAAAAGTCCTTCGTCCTGTCCAACGATTATGTTTCTTTAAATGCAACAATGCAGCACAAACACAACAGACATAAACTAGCTTAGTATGTAGGAAGGAACGTATGTAACCAAGATAACTTACCATGTAGGAAGGCACACAACTAGTTTAACACATATANCGCAATATGAAACAACAGTACAAGCATGCACCTTTCTATATCCTCTTCAGTCGATGCAGTCAAGACTCCCTCCTTTTCTCCAGCTACTCTGTTTATTTCAATGTGGGAACCCACAAAATTCAATGTACATCAATGGAAGTTGGTATTCATTGGATAACAAGAAATATGTAGATACATCAAAACTGACTCAACAAACAGTTTACAAAGGCAGAAACATGAACCTTTTCTCTTCTCTATCCATGGGTGTAAATGTCTAGCTTTTTTTCCCTGGCCAAAATATATTACAAGGCAGAAAATATCATGCAATTGCATGGTCGTAGCTAAACGAGTTTTGGTTTTCCCTAGAAATTCATCCAGATATTCCCTTTAACCATGTTCTTTATCCTCTACATAGAATGTTGTGCCCACATTACAAGTTCTTAGTTTTCCATGGCAAACTACCCAGACATGCTTCCAGACATGAAGATATAATCTTGAAGAATCCTTGTTGCACATATGATATCTCAAGCACAACACAAATTTTATCGTGTGCACACTAGTCTATGTAGAGGAGAAATAACATGTCATGTCATATCCGCACATCTGACCATACATGGTCTATAAATGTAGGTTGCATACATATACTTTATCCCAACAAAAAAACAACGAATATTGTAACTTCACATGTAATCCTCCAACAATTTTGTATGCAACTATTTTCTTTCATGGCAGGACTCAAGCACCAGGAAAATCTCACAGAAATACAGATAACAACCTCTACAAAAATGTTTAATAACCCAACTGCAGATTGACTGGTGAGTGCAGGGTTTGAACACCGTAAAGTGCCCCAAAAAAACAATAACAATCCAAAAAATAAATAAAAAAGAAAATCTCCAACCACCATCGTTGCACCCCAACCTTGCAAGGTTGAATCAAAGAAAAAAAAACAGCAAGGACCAAACCAGTGAGAAAGCACGAAGAGGTCGAACTACACCCCCAGGGCCCCAAAGCGCAAACCCCAGGCAAACAAACAGAACCAGCAACCTAGGAACCAATGAACCAGCAAAAGCCACCGACCCAGTGGACAACATATGTATCTCCAATGATTACCAAACTACAGCCAAAGCAGAAAAGGAAACCGAAACATACAAGGAACATGCGACTACAAATAAGAAAACATTTTTACTTGCAGACTACAAACACTGAACAACAAAGAGGAATACAAAATGAAACTATGGCATCGAAACTTACTCTGAAACGATGAAATGCAGAAGTGCAGGTCGAATCGTGAGAAAAACAACAAAAAATAGTAACCGAGAAACCAGTGAAGAAGAACCACTCACAGAACCAGTAAACAAATTATCTAGCTTCAACGATTACGAGGATGAAACATACAATGGCAGCACCCGACAACCAGCAAAGAAGGAGCGGTCACCGAACTAGTAAACAATGTATGTAGCTTCAATGGGAGATCAAGGATAAAACATACAATGGTTATTGGACTGGCATGTAATCCAAGAAATGTATTTACATAAACATTTAAGACTCTCGGGTTGTCTAAGGACCTTGCGGTATGCAAACATTTAAGCTGTCAAGGGCGTTGGAGAACGTCGCATCATGTAAACATTTAAATTTTCAGGCCTATTGAGGTGTCTTGGAATAAGTGTCAATAAATTTCAAGAAATATACAAAGTTTGGATATGAAAACATTTCAATATGCTTAGTACATATCAAAACTAACAGATATATTTAGGTAGCAGAAAATGCTAATACAAACATTTGAACTAATGGTAGCATTAATCGACCTTCAAGCAATATACAGGAAATATATATGATTAAAACATATTGTCTACTATAAAAAGTTTGGATATGTTTCCATATACTTCATTGGGAATAATGAAGCTGGAAATAAGACCTCCAATCTCTTAGCCAATCAGATCAGTACATATATGTTATTTTTTAATATATAAAAATATATGCTTTTAATTCCATAGCTCCAACAATAGGTATTGTGCAAATATCTTCAGTCAAAGGACAAAATAATATGTAGTCAACACTTTATCGATCGCTATAGTCCCTCTATGCCTATGGCAGGGACTAATAATGGAAATAAAGTTGATCTTAAAACTTTCCCTAAAATATGGACATTATTCTTCAATGGTTCCAAATGTCAAGTGGGAGTTGGAGTTGGAGTTGGAGTTGGCATTGGATGTTTTTTAATATATCCTTAGGTAAGCATAGGTTCATTTCATGTATATTAGAATTTAATTGTACTAAAAATACAACCAAATATAAAGCTCTTTTATAGGGTCTAAAAAAGATTGATTTGAAAAAAAAATCAAAGTCTTTGGGGATTCATAAATAATTGTAATAATTGTAGAGAAGATAAAAAACACCATACACTTTGACTCCCCACACCTTAAGAATTACCAACAAGAATTATGTAGGTTGATTCATAGCTTTGGTGCTTTCTGTTATCTCCTCAAATAAATCAATCGAGATTTTTCATTTTAGGTGATAGGGAGTCTTTTAAAAAAGGGTACTTTTATAAATTTTAAAGGTTCATTTTTCGAAGCTTTACTCACTTAATAAGGTTTAAATAAAAGTTCGTTTAGTTTGTGTTTGATCAAATTCAAATATCAAGTTCGGTGGCTTAGGCGAACATACCGATTGTTCATTAGCCATCGAAAGCCTTAGCTTTCGGAAGCTTAAATAAAGAAATCCAAGGCCATATTAGCCACCGAAATCGTTGAAGCAGGTGAAGACCAAGCATGTCCTATCACATGTTTCAAACGACGGGTTCAATGTTTCCATGATTGCACAAGCCGTCGAAAGGATTGGAGAAAGAACCGTTCACGACCAAAAAGCTGATCTCACTGTGATATGAGCGAATATTTCATGATCGCTATATCATTAATTCATACACCGATGTACTTCCCATTGATTTCAGTTATTCGCCATGACTTCTGTACATCATCAACCATTTCACCGCACTCCTTTCAATAAGTGCCACGTTCAAAATCTCTCCCCAGTTATCTCAATTTTATCTCAGCCGAGCCAATTTTCTCTAAGTTTGCGCTATGTAACTCTTCCCGAAATCCACTCCTTCGATCACAGGTGTGAGAAAACATCGTGGCAAATGAAGAAAGGAACATCGACATTGAGGAAGGAGCTTAACGATATCGGTTACCTGGAATCACATCTCGAGGTATGTCAAATGATCAAGGATGCAGGGTGTTACAATTTTTGCAAAAAATTAGAGAGCTTTCATCAATAGGTGGCATAGGCTTTCGCTCTCAATTTCGAGGGAAAGAAAGCAATCATTGGCTGGGATGAATTTGAAATTTATGAATCCCTCATAGACAAAGTTACAAAGCTTCCCACGACTGGAGAGAAATGGTTTAAAACCACTGTGATTAAGAATGTTGAATTCAGGACCTTTTTTAAACTAGAACACAGGGGTTTGATTTGGAAGAAAGATATTCCTGCATCTTTCCTTGAAGAGAAATGGCAGCAGTTATTCAAGGCTATAATGGTTTATATAACCTGTGAAGGGTGATACAACAGGGTGATGATTTATCATTTCAAGCATATAAACCATTTGACAGGTAGAAACCCACTTAATCTGCCCTATTTCCTCCACCGAAGCTTATCGAAGATGGCTTGTCAAGTCAAGGCCAAACCTAGTCAAGTTGCAGGTAGATTATCCCACCATAATTTAATCAAATTGTTGGTCTATGAGCTGTTGCAAAGAAAGGGGAAAGAATGGAATTATTTCTTATTTTGGGAATGATTTCTAGACTGAGGTTCAACCAGAGGGAAAAAAGAGTCCTCATTCCAAAAAATCCTCCACTCCCAGAAGCGGAAAGAGAAGGAGAAGAGCTATCTCTCCAACCCCAGTCATTCAACCCTCTCCTTCCCCTAAGTTGAGAAAAATGAAAAAGAAATTGAATTTTAACAGTGAGGAAGAAGAGGTCAGTGAAGTCCCAGTGAACAAAAACGTTCTCAATCTCCCTTTCTCGGACTCAAAAGATAAAGAGCAGCAATTGGAAACAGAGCATGAGGATTCAGTTACCACAGGGCGTGACAACTCTGTTTTTGTGGACATATACACAGCAATTTATGAGAACCTTCCATCACCTACTCCCCAAGAATAAAAAGAGCCACAAGTTGCAGAGGCCTCATCTAGAAAACAAGTGAAGAAGAATAAATCAAAGGAAATCAAGAAACTTAAGAAGAAGCTAGCTGAGCAAGAGGTACTTGAAAGGGTAATAAAAACCAGGTATGAAACCCTATCAAAAAACTTTGCAGAAAGCAATTCAACATTTGGAAATACTAGCCCATGAAAGCATAAAGGAGAAGAAAAAGAAAAACAAGATTGTAAAGGACTACAACAGCTTCTGGAGAGTAGCCCAAGGTTTGAAGAAAAAGGTCAGGGCTTTGAGGAAAAAAGAAATGGCTTCAAAACACCAAGCTCATGCTTCTCTTGAGACCCTTGCAAAGGTGGCAGTTCAATGCAATGAACCAGAAGAAGTCAGTAACCCCACAAATCTGGAGTAATACACAGAAACCTAAAAAGATCAGCCCTGAGGCATTTTTGAGCTGAGACAAGAGTATTTTTGAAATTTTGATAATCTCAGGTTTCGGTGGCTTAGGAGAACATATAGATTTTTCATTAGCCACCGAATGCAGAGCTTTCGGTAGCTAATCGCCCCGAATTCCATTTTCCCTAACTACCGAAAGCACTTATAAGGTAGAAAGCTAATGTTTTTGCACATATCCAAGTTTTTCTTGCTCAAAAGACTTGAAAATGGTTCCAATCGTTGGAAGATAATTAATGACATCTTTATCAAGTGTTTGTTTTGGTTTTGGAGATGTTTTAAAAGACAGAAAAGGTAAGCAACGGTTAACTATTGTCAAGGAGATAAGATTGTTGACTGTCAATAGGTGTCAAGCTCAACTCCTCCCATATCACATGAGATCCAGTAGCCTCGGAAGGCTTACTACACCTGCCTAGAATCTGAAGAACTTAAAGAGCAATTGAGAAGTTGAATTGATCTAGTCTACTTAAGACAATTATTGATTTTCTATATTTGGCAAAGTTTGATCCAGTAATATAGGATCTGGAAACTATTTGTAAAAGGCTATAAAGCTAAGAACATATGATGAACACGGGGTTCGATTTTGATTTCTATAATCTACTATTTTTGTATGAAAGACACTTTCTTTAATATATTAAGCCTGCAAGCTTCTTTCATTTGCTATTGTCAGACTCTCCTTCATCTTTGTCTATGCATATGAGTTGAAATTGTTCTTTTGTCTATGTTTAATGGTCCCATGGTAACTGTCATCTTACTTTTGACTGTTAAGAAAGAATCATAAGCATCTTTGGCTAGTTTGTTAACCCATCATATATATTTCTTATGTGTATTCTGGTTAACTGATTGGTTTTCTTATCCATTTGTTTTACAAACCTATCTGATAATAGCTCTTGAAGGCCTTGTATTGCATGAATATGGTTAGACTATATTGAAGGTACAATCCAAAGATTAGGATATTCATCTTGATCCAAACCCACACTCATTATGGAGAAAATAGTTACCAAAAATATTAAGTTACCAGGCATCTCTGACATACAGCCTAGGAGAGTTTCCTGGAGTGATAGCGAATTGGCGCCATTGCCAGGGAGAAGAGACTGAAGCTCAGCTTCCCTGGGAGATGACAAGATCCAACTTTGATGATAGACAAAGTTTGGACACATTTTTGGGTTGTAACCATCTATCTGGCGACTCCATTGGAACGAAGTGGCTACGAGAAGAGCTCACACTAGGGATAACCAAGAAAGACCACTGGCAGCACCAGTTCCAGATCCTGAGAAGATCATCAGAAGGGGAAAATCTTTGCAAAGACAAACTTCTAGATCTACAAGAGCATCTAATCCAGTTATTTCAACAAACACTTCTTTTGTTATATCTAAAGAACCTCTTGTCGAATCCCCTTCTACTGGAACTTATACTTCTCAGAAAATTGAATTTGTGTCGGAAAGTTTGAAGGGTGAGGAGCCTTCAATTTCCTCTGATGTTATAGATTCTATTTTTGATCATGTTATTACATTCAATTTGAGAGAAGAAGTTGTAGGATCCCCTCAACAAAAGGACTCTTCCTCTTCCTTGAATTCTTCACCAACTAAGCCTATAGAGGGTGTATTCCATACTCATACCAGGCTGCCCGTTCTTGAAGATATTTTACAAGATCTTTCCTTTAAGTGTGAAGAAAACTTAGCCTTACTACTCGGTCAGTTTTACGGAGCCTCTTATTTTCCACCTTATTCAGGAAATTTTTCCCAGGGTAGTCATCCTACCAGTGTTTATCTTTATTTCCTCAGTGAAGTAAGAAAACCATTGTTTATAGGCTCACCTATCCCATCTCAGCCTTCATCTTCTGAAGTTTCTTCCTTTGCATCATCCCCCAAGATTTCCATGGTTGTCCCTTTGACCAAGATGGAACAAATCTTAGCAAATAGGTATGCCCCTCTTGTGTTTCCCAATCCCTTATCAGCCATGACATTAGGATATTATCATAAATATATGCCAAACTTTACTGGATCCAGTGAGTATACTGTTGAAGAACATATAGAATCTTTTTATGCTTATGCTGAGAACATTAACATTTCAGAAGAAGATGTTTGGACCAGAATTTTTGTGCAGAGCTTGGATGGCCAAGACAGGAAGTGGTTCAAGGAACTACCAGCAATTCAGTGGCAGATATTAAGCAGTTAGATGAGGTGTTTTTGAAACACTGGGGAGAAAGAAGAGATCTCTTGTATTACATCTCTTAATTCAGAAATCTAAGAAGAGAAAATGGGGATTCGGTCTCAGACTTCACCAAAAGATTCAATAATATGTTCGGCAATATCCCTGCAGAGATCAAGCCAACTAATGCATCAGCAAAGATCACTTACTCTTCTGCCTTTGATCTAGAATTTTGCTTAATCCTTAGAGAAAGAAGATTAGCCACACTCACTTTAATGCAAGATGTTGCTCTTGAGGTTGAATCTAATATTATGGAATCTCAGAAACTTAAAGGAAAATTTGAGAGAAACAAGTCTTCTACTAACCCCCCCTTCTTCTTCAAATACCAAAATGGAAAAGATGGCCAAGATGTTGGATAAATTGACCTCGGAAATGTCAAAATTGAAAATTCAAAGTTAGCAGCGAACAAGAATTAAAGAGCCTAATGCTTATGCTCCCAAGAATCCCAATGCATTCCCTTACAGAAGGAAAAACCAACAGGTCCAGCTCCTTCAGAGAGACAAGAATGCAGTTGATGATCAAAGAATCAGGGCCCCCTTCCAAAAAGCAATGCTAGAAGAAGAACAAGAGCTACCTCATGATGAAGTTGAAGAAGAAGATGACATTAATTGCTTTGGGGATGAAAATGATTCCTCCTTTTTGACACAAGTGGATTATAAGGAATCCCAGATGGACGAAGAGATTCATGAGTTAAGCATTGAAGAATCTTTTTATCAGATAGATGAGCAGCCAGGTTACAATTTAAGATCTAAGACTATTGCTCCAAAGCCATTGCTTGCTTCTCTCGGGAAGGAGAAAGAAGTTGTTTCCAAGTAGCTTGTTGCTTCTGCAAAGCAGACCTCCACTCCTGCAAAACATCAGCAGAAGAAATTGCAACCCCAAGCCAAAGAGAAAGTCATCCTCAGAGATCCTCCTAACGAGGTAAAAACTTCCGATAGATTATCATACTCTTTCAATTTCGAATCAGAAATTCAGAAAGTAAAAATACTTATGCCATTGATTGAACTTATGAAGAATGACATTTTCAAGTCTGCTATCCTAAAGTCCCTTGAACCGAAGACTCCTCCAGCTGCTGATTATGTAAACCTACAAGATGACAAGCCAAAAGTGACTATAGGACCTATGGTAGAAGATTGAGATGACTCTTGTCCACCCTTCTACATATCCCTAAATATCCATGACAACATCCTTCACAATTGCTTGCTTGATTCAGGAGTGTCACACAATCTTATGCCTAAAGCAGTGATGGATGAACTTGGGCTTGACGTCACAAAACCTTATCATAATCTCTTCTCTTTTGACTCTAGGAAAGTCGGATGCCTCGGCCTCATAAAAGACCTTGTTATAAACCTTGTCCAATTTCCAATGAGAAACATGGTAATGGACGTTGTAGTGGCTGATATCCCACCCAAGTTCGACCTCCTCTTGTCACGTTCATGGAGAAAAAGACTGGGGGGTACCTTGTAGATGGATCTTTCATATGCCACTGTCCCGGTGTTTGGAGGAGAGATAAAGAGACTTTACATAGAGAATCAACTTGCCTACATCATTAGTGATGGGAAAAATTCTATAAATCATCCCATTTATGCTTTAGACATAGACTTTGGCTTGTGCATTATTCAAATAGATGATTCTCAGCCAGCTCCTTTGCAGCTCACAAAGCCTACTTATCAGCAGACTGATGAAGAGTGTATTCCCATGTAGACCATGTTCTTTGATGGTACCAGTACCAAAGACTCAGCTGGTGCAGGTGTAGTTTTGATTTCTCCTTCGAAGGAGGCTATGCATTTGTCTTTTAAGCTTGATTTCAAAACTACTAACAATACAACAGAGTATGAGGATTTTCTATTGGGATTAAATTATGCCAAGGATATGGGAATTAAAGGATTAAAGGTGTTTGGAGACACGGATCTCATCATCCAACAAGTAAACAGTACTTTCCAAGCAAAACATGTCAGATTGAAAGCCTACAGGGATGAGGTATGGAAAATCAGGGACTCTTTTTCCATTTTTGACATTTATTATGTACCCAGAGCTATGAATCATCTTGTTGATTCCCTTGTTGTTTCAGCTAGTATGTTTATTCCTCCCATGCCTCCCAGACTCAATTATGAAATCCAAGTCAAATATAGGCCATCCCTGCCTGACAATATTAAATATTGGAAATTTTTTGAAGATGATGATGAGCTTAGTAGATTTATCCAGGTGGTAGATGAATTTTCTGATATGCATATTGACCAGAAAAATCAAAATGTAGAGGAATCCAAGAAGCCTAAGCTAAAAAGAAAAATGGGTTAGCATGATATCGTTCAACTGCCCAACAATTATATACCTCGGGGTTTGGTGCCTATTAAGAAGCTTTTCGATCATAACGATGTCCTCTACAAACCTGATAAGAAGGAGAAAGATCATGTCATCCATGAGCACAATATAGGAAGCCAAAATCATCCTAAGTTCATAAATATGTCTGCCGAATTAACCACTGATCAAAGGTTTGAATATTGCAGCATTATGAAGGAATTCACTGATGTTTTTGCTTGGAAATACAGTGATCTGAAAACCTATGACCCTAAGGTCATTCAAACTAAGATTCCCCTTGAGAAAGACACCATCCCTTTCAAACATAAACTGAGACCTATCAGTCCTCTCCTATTTCCTATAATTGAGAGAGAAATCAAAAAACTTCTTGATGCTAAAATCATAATCCCTTTAAGATACTCTAAATGGATTGCAAATCTAGTGATAGTGAGAAAGAAAAATGGTGAGATCAGGTTATGTGTTGACTTTAGAAACATAAATAAATGCTCAAAGAAATAAAACTATCCCCTACCCAATATGGAACATTTGCTGCAAAGAATTTCAGGGGCTACTGTCATGTCTTTCCTTAATGGTTTCTCAGGCTATAACCAGATTTCTGTACATCCTGATGACCAAGAAAAAATTTCCTTTACTACTCCTTGGGGTACCTTCATGTACGCCAAGATGCCATTCGGATTGATGAATGTCAGGGCCACTTTTCAGAGGGCCATGGACATAGCTTTCGTGGGAGAAAAGGATAATTTTTTCCTCATCTATCTTGATGACATTACATTTTATTCCAACAGTCATGAAGAGAACCTAAAGCATATGAAAAGAGTATTTCTGAAGTGCAGACAGTTCAGGATTTCATTAAACCCCCAAAAGTCCCATTTTTCTCTCAAGAAGGGCAAGCTACTAGGCCACATCGTTTCAGCAGAAGGTGTGAAAATTGATCAAGATCGGGTGGAAGCAATTCAGAGGTTGTCCATACCAAGGTCAAAGAAGGATATCCAATCTCTACTCAGTAAGATAATTTTTGTCAGAAGATTTATTCAAAATTTCGTTGAGATAGTGAAACACATAACTTCTATGCTAAAAAAGGGATCCAAGATAAAGTGGACAGACAATGCAAAAATTTCATTTCGGGACAACAAACAAGCTATAATGGAATCCCCCACTCTAATCAGTCCAAATTACACCAGAAACTTCTATATTTTTTCCTTTGCTTTCTATGACATGGCAGCAGCAGTCTTGTTACAAAAATATGATGAAAGTCTTGATCACCCAGTGTCCTTTTTTAGAAAAACACTCAGAGACGTTGAACTAAGGTATGATCCTATAGAAAAACAAGCTTATTCTCTCATTAAGTCTTTAAAATCTTTCAGAATTTATATCCTCCATGCAAAGGTTATCGCCTATGTTTCTTCATCCTCTGTGAAGGACGTTTTGACTCAGCCTTATATTGATGGGAAGAGAGCTAAATGGATCGCAAAGCTAATTGAGTTTGGCATAGAAGTGAATCCCACTAAGCTGGTAAAAGGCCAAGGCCTTGCCAAGATTTTGACTGAAGAAAACTATGATCTTTTGGACATAAATTTCATTGGGGAAAGTTCAACAAGTTTGTAGACAGAGGTAGCAGCGGAAGGACAACATAACAACCAGCAGGTGGTGGAGCATTTGTTTTCATGTGAGTGGTATTCAGGTATTATTCATTTTCCACAAAATTTGGAAGTTCCTCTTAAACTTAGCATGACTCAAGCCAGAGCCCTTAAGCTCAGAGCAATCAAATTTTGCATTTATAATAATCTTTTGTATTGGAAAGATCCTACTAGTTTACTACTAAGATGTTTAGACAAAGAAGAGTCAGTTGAAGTTATACATCAGTTTAATTCAAGTATTTGTGGATCCCACCATTACTGGAAGACCATAGCTCATGAGATCTTAAGGGATGGGTACTTTTGGCCTTTTCTTTTTTTAGATGTGTGCGCCTTTGTGAAATCTTGTGATAAATGTTAAAGATTCACAGGAAAACAAAAACTAAAATCTCTTCCCCCGAGACCTATTGTAGTGAATGGTCCTTTTCAGCAGAGGGGTTTAGATTTCATAGGCAAGATTAATCATTCATCTAGTGGTCAGCATAGATGGATCTTGGTAGCCACTGACTATTTTACAAAGTGGATAGAGGCAATCCCCACTAGGAATGCCACTCATCAGGTCGTCATGAAATTTCTTTATGAGAACATCCTGAGCAGATTCGGTTTCCCAAAAAGACTAGTAACAGATAATGTAGTAGCTTTCAAAGCCGATGCATTGGTTGACGTGAGTAAATCAATGGGCATTCAATTGGTACATTCTACCCCCTACTAGACTCAAGGTAATGGCCTTGCAGAGTTGTCCAATAAGAGTCTAATCAGAATCATCAGAAAACTATTGGAGGAGAATCAAAAGAGTTGGGATTCTAAACTAAAGTTTGCTCTTTGGGCAGGCAGAGTAACTAACAAGAAATCCATAGGAACTTCTCCCTTCAAACTGGTCTATGGTACTAATGTCATTTTCCCTATTCAGCTAGTGTTACCAATGGATAAATTTTTTCAGGAAGAGCAAATTGAATCAAATGATATGGTAAGAAGAATGCTTGACTTGGTAGAACTGCAGTAGGTCAAAGAATAACTGGTGGATACATCAGAGGCTCATCAAAAGCGGATCAAGGACGCTTTTGACAGAAAGGAAAAGGTGGATGATTTTCAGGTTGGTGACTGGGTTCTGAAATGGGACGCCCTTAGACAAGATAAAGGAAAACACAACAAGTTTAACTTTTTGTGGACCGGTCCTTTCATGATAACTCAAGTACAGCACAACAACACCTTCATTCTACAAAATCTGGGAGGTGAAGAAATGTTTGGTAGCCCAGTTAATGGGCATTTTCTGAAAATTTATTTTTTCTAAGGCTTTGGAGCCTTGTCATTGTAATTTTATTTTCTTAGCTTTTTTGTTTCTACAGAATAACTCCATGCCCAATGGAAACACTAGTAGATAGTTTTAAATTTTCTTTTCTCAGGAAAGGAATTGGTTATGTGGTTCTTGAAACCTCAAAGGGAGGATTTCACCCCCAATAGGAGCCAGTGTTATCTCCTCAAATAAATCAATCGAGATTTTTCATTTTAGGTGATAGGGAGTCTTTTAAAAAAGGGTACTTTTTTTAATTTTAAAGGTTCATTTTTTGAAGCTTTACTCATGTAATAAGGTTTAAATAAAATTTTGTTTAGTTTGTGTTTGATCAAATTCAAATATCAGGTTTCGGTGGCTTAGGCGAGCATACCGATTGTTCATTAGCCGTCGAAAGCCTTAGCTTTTGGAAGCTTAAATAAAGAAATCCAAGGCCATTTTAGCCACTGAAATCGTTGAAGTAGGTGAAGAACAAGCATGTCCTATCACACATTTAAAATGACAGGTTCAAATTTTCCATGATTGCACAAGCTGCCGAAAGGACTGGAGAAAGAACCGTTCACAACCGGAAAGCTGATCTCACTGTGATATGAGCGAATCTTTCCTGATCGCTATATAATTAAGTCATACGTCGATGTACTTCCCATTGATTTCAGTTATTCCCCATGACTTCTTCACATCATCAACCATTTCTCCAAACTCCTTTCAATCAGTTCCATGTTCAAAATCTCTCCCCAGTTATCTCAATTTTATCTCAGTCAAGCCGATTTTCGCTAAGTTTACGCTATGTAACTCTTCCCGAAATCCACTCCTTCAATCACAGGTGTGCGAAAACGTCATGGAAAATGAAGAAAGGAACGTCGACACTGAGGAAGGTGCTTAAATATATTGGTTACCTGGAATCACATCTCGAGGTATGTCAAATGTTCAAGGATGCAGGGTGTTGCAAGTTTTGCAAAAAATTGCAGATCTTTCATAAACAGGTGGCAGAGGCTTTCTCTCTCAATTTTGAGGGAAATAAAGCAATCATCGGGCGGGATGAATTCGAAATTGATGAAGCCCTCATAGCCGAAGTTACAGAGCTTCCCACGACTGGAAAGAAATGGTTTAAAACCATTGTGATTAAGAATGTTGAATTCAGGACCTATTTAAAACCAGAACACAGGGGTTTGATTTGGAAGAAAGATATTCCTGAATCTTTCCTTGAAGAGAAATGGCAGCAATTATTCAAGTCTATAATGGTTTATATAACCTATGAAGGGTGATACAACAGGGTGATGATTTATCATTTCAAACTTATAAACCATTTGACAGGTAGAAACCCACTTAATCTGCCCTATTTCCTCCACCGAAGCTTATCCAAGATGGCTCATCAATTCAAGGTCAAACCTAGTCAAGTTGCAAGTAGATTATCCCACCATAGTTTAATCAAACTGTTGGTCTTTGATCTGTTGCAAAGAAAGAGGAAAGAATGGAATTATTTCTTATTCTGAAATGATTTCCAGACTGAGGTTCAGCCAGAGGGAAAAAAGAGTCCTCATTCCAAGAAATTCTCCACTACCATAAGCGGAAAGAGAAGGAGAAGAGCTATCTCTCCAACCCTAGTCATTCAACCCTCTACTTCCCCTAAGTTGAGAAAAAAAAAAAAAAAATTGAATTTTAACAGTGAGGAAGAAGAGCTCAGTGAAATCCCATTGAACAAAAATGTTCTCAATCTCCCTTACTCAGACTCAGAAGATGAAGAGCAGCAATTGGAAACAGGGCATGAGGATTCAGTTACCACACGGTGTGACAACTCTGGTTTTGTGGACATATACATAGCAAGTTATGATAACCTTCCATCACCTACTCCCCAAGGATAACAAGAGCCACAAGTTGCAGAGGCCTCATCCAGCAAACGAGTGAAGCAGAATCAATCAAAGGAAATCAAGAAACTTAAGAAGAAGTTAGCCGAGCAAGAGGTACTTGAAAGGGTAATAAAAAATAGGTATGAAACCCTATAAAAAAAAATTGCAGAAAGCAATTCAGCTTTGGAAAGACTAGCCCATGAAACCATAAAGGAGAAGAAAAAGAAAAACAAGATTGTAAAGGACTACAACAGCTTATGGAGAGTAGCTCAAGGTTTGAAGAAAAAGGTCAGGGCTTTGAGGAAAAAAGCAATGGCTTCAAAACACCAAGCTCATGCTTCTCTTGAGACCCTGGCAGAGGTGGAAGTTCAATGCAATGAACCATAAGCAACCAGTAACACCACAAATCTTGAGCAATATACAGAAACCTAAAAAGATCAGCTCTGAGGCGTTTTTGAGCTGAGACAAGAGTATTTTTGAAATTTTGATAATCTCAGGTTTCGGTGTCTTAGGCGAACATATCGATTGTTCATTAGCCACCGAAAGCAGAGCTTTTAGTCACTAATCGGCCCGAATTCCATTTTCCCTAACTACCGAAAGCACTGATAAAGCAGAAAGCTAATGTTTTTGCACAGATCCAAGTTTTTCTTGCTCAAA
>JASDQU011444520.1:0-21016 GCA_032191745.1 Picea mariana
TTCAAAAACTTGTTTTTCAGAGGTGTTGATCTATCTTTGATAGTCTGTGTAGACTTGTCTATTTGTGAATTAGTTTTCATGATTGACAAAGGATATTGTGCAGAGTCTAGTGGGAAACAATCTGTGGCAAGATGATCCAAATTTTCAAGTTTAGTTTTTGATTTTTTGTCAGAAGTCCTTTTGTATGTTTCATCGGGGACGTCTAAATTTGACTTTGGTCCAAAACTTCCTCAAGAAATTTTGTAAAGAGAATGATTCTTTGATGAATTGGAATGAAATAAAGGATTGATTTATGTCTCATATGTGTTGACTATTGACTTAGTGTTTTTAATTCTATCTCTATATCTATTTCAACATCTGATATGTTCAGAAAATTACATAAAAAATGATTTTTTCAACAAGCTTTTAATTATAAAAAAACAGCCTAAGCCCTTGTAAACAACACTTGTGAATTAGGATATCAGTTTTGATGGATATAAACATAGGGTGATATTCCTGTCCATCTTGCTTTAGACAAGAAAGATCTGAAAATGTTTGAGTAATATCATTTCATATCTTTTCCTCAACATAAGTGTTATGGGAGATTGATGTAGGAGCATCGCTCCACCTCAGTACATGCTAGTTGGTTAACACGTTGGTGCACATTCAGAGAAGGGAGAGGCGCCACCCTCTCATTTTTCCTTCGAAAGGTTAATATGTAATTAAGGAAATTAATAATGTCAGTCTGGAAGAGCCGATTTGTGCCTTCGCACAAGAAATAGATGAGGTCGCCGTAAGTGGATGATGGTAGGAGGGATCTACATCCGATTCATATTATATTTCCATCATTGTAATATGCCTCGTTAGTCAGGTGTTTTGAATGGTGATTAGACACCACTAGCTTAGCTTGGAGGGAAGCTCATCGAGCCCCTCTTGTATAAATCCTTGTATTTTATGCCCGAAAGAGGCTGTTGGAGTTTGATGAAAGATAATTGTATCCAAGAGGAGAGTTGAGAACCAAGACCCAGTCATAGTCCGGACTCACGTATTGTAATGGAAATTCCACCATTAATAGAAAGGAATAGATTTTCATGTTTGTCAATTTCTGTGTAATGGATGTTTGGTTTTGAATGATGCTCATATGCGTTTATACTGTATATGTATGTTAGAAATTGTCTGCAGGGATAGGGATAAAATCCTCTATTTGTGAATGTGTTGAATTAATTCTGGTTCTTTAGGCTAAGTGCAAGGAGTGCACGACAAAGAACTGAAACTCTGTGATCCAATGCAAGGAGCGCGTGTCTGAACTCATTTGAGTTAGAGGAGAAATTTCCAGGAGGGCACACCAGAATAATTCACCGACTCAAGGGAGAATTTCAAGGTTGCAAAATACCTTGGAAAGAAAGTCTGCACTAGAGTAAGCGTAGAACAAAGTTACTGAAGACTCTATCGGACTCTGCCAAGAGGGAATTGAGCAAGTGTGATTGCGTAAAGAACCAACACATTATGGAGTGTTGGAAATATTGAGAAAACCCTAGGGTTGCTGAACACTCTAAGGAAGGAAGGATTTGCAAGTGTGCATTGAGCAGGGAAAAGGAGTTTCCTTAGAAACCTGAAAGTGTTTCAAGAAAAAGTCGACTGAAAGATCAAACGAGTGGAAGGAGTGTGCCAAGGACAAAGTAAGTTTGCTTCGCAAGCTCAGGAGAAAGAGCATCAGTTTTCCAGGAGGGAACTATAAGGTCTACGGAAGGACTCAATGGATCCAAGAAAATTCAAAGGTTGAGCCGAGAGAAAGCTCAGGAGAAACAACGTTGTCACGCACAAAATTCCTGAAAGGAGTGAAAAAAAGAGCTGAGAACAACCTAAGTCTTGGGTAGAAAAAGTGCTAAGTGTGAGAAAGGAGGAAGTACTCATCGAAGTCCCGAAGGGAAGTGAAATCTCCCTTCGTCAGGACGGAGACAGGTGGCGAAAGATCTAGATATCCAAGAGTTAGAGCTCCGGAAGGTTTTCCAAGAGCAAACAAAAATCTTTACAAAGTCACGAAGAGAGGTTTGAATCTAGACCATTGGATCTGGAAGGGATGCGTGGAAGGGATCCACATAGTTCGAAGGAGTAGCAATCTGAGAGATATCAGAGGAGGACAAACGAGAGACTCCCGAAGGTTGGAGTCTGAATAGACCATAACCATGCATCTAAGGGAAGAACGGGGACCGTTGATCCTCTTGCCAATTGAGGTCATCAATTTGGAGTTCATGAACATAGGAGTTGGTTGTTGTGTTGAAAGCCAAAAACCCGAATCCCGAAGCACCTTTTATGGTTTATCCCCGGGACACAACCTGAGGTCATATGATAAAAAGGGCCTAGCAAAGAGAACTAGTGCCATCGTTACTTTATTTAAAGGGAAAATAAGAGGGCCGCAGGGTTAGAAAAGGACCTGCACTTAGGAGAAAGAGGGACCTATGATAAATCGCATTGGGTTCCAGCAGGGAGCCGAAGGGTCAATTCGAATCAAGTGTTTGAATGATCCTAGAATGAGAGGTTGCATAGCCCCAGTGGGGGAGGGTCTGCATTAGAGTGGTATCAAAGAAACATAATTGATTTCTGTAGGCAAGAGAGATAGAGTGAGATGCTTTGTAGAGACTGTTGCGTGCACAACAGATGGTAAACAACCAGGTAGGCTGCAGGTGAAGCAAGATGGCTACTGAAGGCCATAAGTGCGATTGAGGAGAAGACTGCCCACAAAGAAGAAAAGTGGAGATGGACAAGGAGCTAAGTGAAATCCAAGTAGAGATGGAGAAGCTAGCATTTAAGATGCAACAAGAGGAAAAAGTGCACTAGAGATGCGAGTGGCCTTTGAAAAGGAAAACCAAATGGTCTGTTCAGAATTTGTTGGCCAGGAGGTAGAAACAAGTGTTAAAAAGGTGGTTGAGATATGTTGAAAACCTCAATGGAGAGGGAAAGAGATCTGGAAAAAGTCATGTATATTTCCACGTGGGAAATAAGAAGGGACCAGTTAACCTCGTAAACTTCCAGGAGGGTAGAGGAGACATCCCTATCTGCTAGGTGGGCAAGGGAGAAGAGATGAGCTCAACTGGGAGTTCATGTCAACAAGGGGTGTTGACAGATGGAGAAGAGGCAAAAGAAAGGCCTCATCCATATGAATATTCATGAGAAGCTACAAACCGCGTGAATGAAGACGATGAGAAGTCAAATACTTCCACTGCCAAGGAGAAAGATCAGGGGGGCGTTCTGGTCATTGGAGGAGTCGAGATATTCCTGCCAAGTATCCAAGGAGAGGCTAGCATATTTTTTGTAGAGGTAGCAACAAAAGGTCAGCAAGTTGAAACTTTCATGGAGGAGGAGGAGTAGATACTGAAGTCTACCCCAACAAAAGAGGAGCACCCAGTTGAGTTACTTGCTCGGTGGGAGATGGAGTTTAAGGTGTTGGAGGATTGGTTGGACAGTCTGAAACCAGAAGGTGGATACCATAAGATAGACATGCCAGAGGAGACATGCCAACACGAGTTGCAATTGGAGGAAGATGGAATGGGACCAACCGAACAACTGACAGGATTTATTTTGTCAAAGGAGGTAGTTGAACAACAGTTCAGTAAGGAACCTACATAATTGGAGTCTGAAACATAGTGGAGAATCAACGTCATAGGATATGAAAGCAACATGGGAGATCATGATGATCTACCATCAGAGAAACATAAAGAGTTGCGATCGAGTAGAATGCACAAGAAGAACCAGCCGATGAAGCAGCTAGAAGAGGTGATACATGAGATAAGGGAGCTTATGTTGGAATCAACAGAAGAAGCAACCAGGAAGGAGAAGCTAGATAGAGGAGAACCTACACGAGCAATAGGGAAGATGCATAAACATCAGCAACGAAGCAGAGGAGTAGGAGGACAACTCCAGGAGAAAGTTTAGGATCCAGGAGGATTTCAATAGAGATGGGAAGCTCATGAATTTTCGTAGCCGTGGAGTATGATGCATGAGAATCACTCCACCTTATTACATGCTAGCTGATTATAAAGTTGGTGCACATTCAAAGAAGGGAGAGGCGTCACCCTCTCATTTTTCCTTCAAAAGTTTAAAATGTAATTAAGGCAATTAATGCTGTAAGGCTGGAAGAGCCGAGTTGTGCATTCGCATAAGAAATAGATGAGGTCTCCTTAAGTGGCTGACGATAGGAGGGATCTACATCCAAGTCACATCATATTTCCATAATTGTAATCTACCTCGTTAGTCAGACATTTTGAATGGTTATTAGACACCACTAGCTTAACTTGGAGGGAAGCTCATCGAGCCCCTCTTGTATAAATCCTTGTATTGTATGCTCAAAAGAGGCTACTGGAGTTTGATGAAAGATCATTGTATCCAAGAGGAGAGTTGAGAAATGAGACTCGGTCATAGTCCAAACTCAGTCATAGTCTAGACTCATGTATTATAATGGACATTCCACCATTAATATAAAGGAAAATATTTTCCTGTTTGTCAATTTCTGTGTAATGGATGTTTGGTTTTGAATGACGTTCATATGCGTTTATACTGTAGATGTATGTTATAATTCATCTGTAGGGATAGGGATATAATCCTCTATTTGTGAGCGTGTTGAATTAATTCTGGTTCTTTACGCTAAGTGCAAGGAGTGCATGAAAGAGAGCTAAAACTCTGTGAGCCAACGCAAGGAGTGCATGTATGAACTCATTCGAGTCAGAGGAGAAGTTTCCAGGAGGGAACACCAAAATAATTCACTAACTCAAGGGAGAATTTCAAGGTTGCATAATACCTTGGAAAGAAAGTTTGCGCTGGAGTAAGCGTAGCACAGATTTACTGAAGACTCTGTCGGGCTCTGCCAGGAGGGAATTGAGTAAGTGTGAGTGTGCATAGAACCAACACATTCTGGAGTGTTGGAAATATTGAGAAAACCCCAGGGTTGTTGAACACTCCGAGGAAGGAAGGCTTTGCAAGTGTGCATTGAGTAGGGAAAAGGAGTTGCCTTAGAAACCTGAAAGAGTTCCAGGAAGAAGCCTCCTGAAAGCTCAAACAAGCGTAAGGATTGCACCAAGGACAAATTAAGTTTTCCTTGCAAGCTTAGGAGAAAGAGCATCAAGTTTCTAGGAGGGAACTAGAAGGTCCGCGAAAGGACTCAGTAGAGCCAATAATCTTCAAAGGTTGAGTAGAGCGAAAGCTCAGGAGAAACATCATTGTTGCGCACAAAATTCCTGCAAGGAGTGCAGAAAAGAGCCAAGAACAACCTAAGTCTTGGGCATAAAAAGTGCTAAGTGTGAACAAGGAGGAAGGACTCGTTGAAGTCCCGAAGGGAAGCAAAATTGCCCGTCGTCAGGAGGGATACAGGTGGCGAAATATCTGGATATCTGGGAGTTAGAGCTCTGAGAGGTTTGCCAAGAGAAAACAAAAATATTCGTGAAGTCGCAAAGAGCGGTTTGAATCCAGACCATTGGATCTAGAAGAGACATGTGGAAGGGATCCACATAGTTCGGAGGAGTAGCACTCCAGGAGATATCAGAGGAGGACAAATGAGAGACTCCCGAAGGTCGAAGTCCGAATAGACCATAACCGTGGATCTAAGGGAAGAACAGGGACTACTGATCCTCACGCCATTTGAGTTCACCGATTCAGAGTTCGAGAACATAGGAGTTGGATGTTGTGTTTAAAGATGGAAACTCAAATCCCAAAGCACTTTTCATGGTTTAGCCCTGGGACACAGCCCGAGGTCATATGATAAAAAGGTCCTAGCACAGAGAACTAGTGCCACTGTCACTTTCTTCAAAGGGCCAATAAGAGAGTCGCAGGGTTAGAAAAGGACCTGTACTTAGGAGAAAGAGGGACCTATGATAAATCACATTGGGTTCCAGTAGGGAGCCAAAGGGTCAATTCGGCTTAGGTGTTTGAACGATCCTAGACAGGGAGGTTGCACAACCCCAGTGGGGGAGGGTCTGCATCAGAGATGGAAATTTTCTAAGTATGGTATATTGAAAACAAAGTCATGAGAAATTTTTTAGAATCAACACCTTATAGGATTTCGGTGTGCAAGAAATCTACCCACTCTTTCTCTTGATAATGTATTACCTATAGCAGTGGGCTTCTTCTCCCAAACACCACCAAGCATAAACAATGAGCTTTAGTACCCCACTCAGGCTAGGTACACCCCGAACCTCCACTTATCTGCTCAAACTATGTTGCGAGTAGTCTTCATCTACCCCAAACACTTCCTAGACCTATGAACCAAAATAACTCTCGTTTCCCCATAACACAACTGTAATACATATCACATAAAGACCTAAGACTAATTTCCTTTATCTATAATAACCAAAAGGAAACAATGCATTTTCCTTTCACATTAGTAACTAGAAATATCCATTTGATTTCCTTTCACACTAATATCCAAAAAGCAACATTTTACTTTCCTTAATGACCAAAAACAACACTTTCCTTTCTTGTTTTTTCCCACAAAAGGTAATTAGAAAATACAAATAGGTTTAGGGTGAAAGTAGGGTTAGTTTAATCCTACATAGGTCATAAGATAAGCACTCACTAACTTAATTTCAACTCTTTTGGGATTTAAACCCTAATCAAACATTAAGAGATAATATTTCCCAAAATAATCACTATTTACCCATTTTTATGCCTCACAAGATCCTAAGAATACTAGGATAGATTATATTAATTTAACTAGAGTTGTTAGAGTATGATTCCACAACAATAATAGTCCTTAGAGTCGTTTGTGTTTTTGGCGTATGCCCTTTTTTCTAGACCACTACTTCGGGGTGTAGTTTTTGTTGAAGTACGTTTTTGGGATATATTCGGTGAAATGGGGTTCTTTTTGGTTTCCTCTCTACCCATTTTCATGTAAAACTCATTGATGCTTGCCAATTATTCAACATCTTGTAGGTTTTTTTCAATAGAGGCCTTGGGGAGGTTCTCATTATCTCCCCCTCCTCCTTCAATTTTTTCTAACTTACTAAAATATGAAGAATACATGACTAGATACATATGTGCAAAAAACAAATCTTTGGGATTGAAACCCTTGATGGTTTGGACTCCTTTCATATTGGGTTGATCTAGTTGTACATAAAATTCATATAAATGAGAGATATGTTTGACAACTATCTCTCCGATCCTCCATGGCAATGGAATACATTATTTCTTTATTTTCTCATTGAAAAAGTGTGCCCAATAATTATACTGTCTACACACTTCGATGATAAAAAGTTGATCATACACATAGAATGGTAACAACAAGGGTTTTCCCTACAATCCAAACAGTCTCAGAAGACATAATTCCTCAAAATTTTCAAAAACTCCTTTGTCGGCGAGAAAAAGATGCAATCTCCAATGAGAACCTTGACGCAGTAGGACCATGAATAATTTTCTTGAAAGAAGACATAAAACCATTTTGGACCCCATAAAAATTATATGGGGATTTATGCCTCCATAAAACTAGGTACTAGACAAAATCTGGTTCCTTCTTAAAATCAACATTTCTTTCTCCTGGAAAGTCCTCAAATATGTGACAGTAAGCAATAAAAAAGACCAAATATGAAGTCGTGTAATTTTTTTTAGTTTTTCTCAGGACCCCCCAGCTGAAATGAAATCTCATTTAAGATTATATGGGCCTAGTCGATCATGGTGGAGAATGTACACAATGTATTTTTTCATAGTGGCCGTGGACTCTAGTCCAATTGTTCCGGTGATAAGCCAGACAAAATATTTATATGGATACTTTAGAGAAATTGCATTGACCTGAGTGGAATTGCTATCAATTCTTAGGTTGGTGAGATAAATTTCAGGAAGGTCTACTCCTCCTCCATGTTCTTTGAGAAACTTGCTTGTCTCTACATTCCTTAAAAAACATAGTGGAGTCTAGAAGTCATAACGTTCTCCTGAATAGTAAAGGGGAGAAAGAAATTGGTGGCTTCTCTTGTATTTGAATGATTCGTTTCTCTATGTCAAACTTATCAACACACCAAAGTACCATTTCTTTGAAGTGTTACCTCAGGTACACACCCAACCATTGCAATTCCTGAACTACAAACTTTGTTTGATTCCTTCTCTACAAGGGGAAGAGACAAATACCACTTATATGCCCTTGACCATTCCAATTTGCGGTCTTCATGTCAAAGAGTGTTGAAAGTGCTTTCACAATACAAGTATTTTCTTTTATTTGACATGCCTTTACATATGTTTTCCTTTTTACGAATAGGTGGTGCTCCTATAGATATCACCTTTTTACAATATGGTGTTTAATTATTTATTTATCATACCACATATTTCCTTGATTATCAATTGCTATAGATCTTATTTCAAAGTTTCTAGTTTGCATGGTACGATTCTAGATTTAATGCAAAGCTATTATGAAATACACACCACTTAATAAAGGTATTAGGTTCATACAATTGAAGGTTGGCATGGTGGTAAGGAAATAAATTCCACTAGGGATGGTGATATTATGTTGGGAGACATGAAAACTGGTTAAGTATGGAGGTGCAAAATGAGGAGTGGAAAGTGAAATATGATGAACACGAGACTATGGGATGCAATACTGCAAGGTAGGGAGAATGAAAATAAAAATAGGAGGGACTCTCGCATCCAGAATGATGAAATAAACTAAGTATAAGGAAATCCTATTTTGTGGGTTGTGGAAGTGGATGAATCATTTTGGATGATGTGAGATTGCACATTGCGGGTCTAAGGAAAAGGAAAATAGAATTGAAGGTCGTCTCGCATACACATTTAATAAAATTGGCTAAGTATGAAAGAGGCAAGCAACGCATTGTGCATGATGCATAAATAGAAGGGGTTATTTTGAATGTTTTAGGATTGCAGGTTGAGGGACACGAGTATTTGCGAGATGAGGAGTGGATTGGTATCCCACAAGTGACAACATGACTCCAACAACATAGAAAAATGGCTAAGTTTCGGGTTCCTCAGGTAAGAAAAGTGACTAAGTGTAGACTTGTGGGTTTGTAGGTTTGCAGACCTGCAGACTTGATAGTAACCTGACTTGCAACCCACATTTTAAAGGGAAAAATGGTTAAGTATAAAATATACAAGAAATTTAAGAGGGAAATAAAAAGAGTAAGGATGGATATTTGTACTCTAACATTGATCAATGAATGTAGATTAACATTTCTCTCCAAATGTGGAAAAATGATCCTCTGTGGGTTACTAAGAATCCAAAAATCCTCGTCCATTAGGAAAAATGGAGTAAAAAATCGAAGCCTTTTAGAAAGGAAAAGGAAAATGGGAAAAGAGACAATCTGCTAGAGAATATACATAGGAGTACAGAAAAGACTATGCACATGTTTAGAATAGGGGATTAACAAAAGAAATGCTTAAGATATTTCCCATTAATGGGTAGCACATGAATTTCTCCTTTCATATCCTTCAACAAATAATAATTGAAACCAATGACTTTTTAAATTTGGCATGAGCCAATCCAAAGAGAGTAAAAGTTTGTATGAAAGAGCGATTTCTCTTTCGCTTTTTTCCACAACATAACCAATTGTTTTTTTTGAAAATCTCTTGCAGTAGGGCTTTTGTCAAAATATCTTTTGTCCACTTGTTTTCTTTGGCTTATTGTCATTATTTCATGTGCTCTTTGTTCTTCGATTTGTAGAATTTCATGGTATATTTTCCACAATGGTGACTTGTATTCTGTATCTTCATTGTTTATGGAAAGGACTAAGGAATTCAATCCGAAGTGTAATCATAATTTATTTCTTCTTTTCTATATACCAAGGTATATGTAGAATGCCCAATATATTTTGGAGTAAGGTGACTTTACCATAGTGCATCTATCAACATTTTATGCCAATTTTTATGGTGGAATGCAATTGTCTTTTTGAGAATTTGAATTAATGTTTGTTTGTTGGCTAACCCAAACTATTTCCTTGTGGGAAACAGTTGGACAATTTCCTCATGATGATGCCATATTCTCCAAAACAATATGTAAGCTTTGACCCGATGAAGATTGAACCATTTTCTACTATGAATTTTTTTGGGACACCAAATCTGGAAAAAAAAAAATTTCTTTAAGGAAAATGATCAATTGTTCTAAATCAACATTCCTTAAAGCAACAAATTCTTTCCATTTGGTAAAATAATCAATTGAAATGATAATTTAAGCATGTCCTTTACTATACTTTAGTTTTATTGGACCAATCACGACCAATCCCCATTGGACAAATGGTTCCTTTAATATTATAGACTGTAATGGAATTGCTTCTCTCTTCATCTTCCCTGAAATTTTTTAGCACGGGAGGCATTTTTGTATAATTTCATAAGCATATTTGAACATATACAACCAATAATAACTAGTCAGAATGATTCTATGAGCAGTTACAGTTGGAAAAAAATGTCCAGCACAAACTCCATTGTGAAATTCTTGAAGTATTTCCTTGGACTTTGGATGATCTAAACATCTTAATAGAATTCCGTCAAATTTTCTTTGGAAAATAGCTCTCGAGACTAATACATATTGATTACTTTTCATCTTCAAAGTTCTCCTTTGTTTATAATACATTCCAACGGGAAATTGGCCAGATCTCAAATAAAATATTATGTCCTTATACCATTCAAATGATGCTAAACGTGTACTTTGTATAGAAACATCAATTGTATTGGGAGGAGAGATATTTACAAATTCAATTCCAGTCATGAATTTACATAGTCCCTACCCCTTAACAACTTTTAGAGTTTTAATATCTAAATCATACTCTTGAAGATTTGCTAACCAATTTTTGCATCTACCCTCTCCAAGTTGTTGATTGAGAAACATCTTTACTAGTGAGTGTGGCACATAAACAATGATGTGGGATGGAAAAATATAGATCATGAAATAGGCTATTTCGTTGACCAGGGAAATATATATCTTTTCAATCATAGAGTAGTTTAATTCATAATTGTGTAAGATTTTACTCATGAAATAAATGGGAAGTTATTTTTCTTTCTCATTTTTCTGGGTGAGGATGGAGGCAATAGTTTCCTCTAAAGAAAATGAATATAATATAAAATATTTTTCAAAGTCAGGACTGATAAGAATAAGGGAAGTAATGATTGCATGTTTGATTTCTGTGAAAGCCTTTTGAACGTCTGATGTCCATTCAAATTTATGATCCTTCTTCAATAATTTATTTATTGGCTTAACAATCGTAGCATAATTTGGAATAAATATTCAAACAAAATTTATCTTTTCAAAGAAAAAATGTACTTTTTTTCGTGATGTAGGAGGATTTAGGTGATTTATTGATTTAACTCTTTTTGGATCGATGTGTATTCCTTTAATCCCAAAAAACAATCATTTTTTGGATTCAAAGATATTCCATATATTCTACATGTTTCAACGACTTGTCTGAGATGTTTGAAATGTCTTTCCATGAGCTTTGAATGACTGTCAAATCATCTTGGTAACCAGCCATAAATTTTCCAATTAGATATTCAAAATCATGGTCCATTTCTCTTTGAAAAATTACACCTAAATTCTTTGGTCCAAATGGCATTCAAACATAAGCATATATTCCCCATGGTGTAATGAATGTAGTCTTTGATCTATCTTCCATAACCATAAGAACTTTATTATATCCATAAAATCTATCAAGCATAGACATCAATGTAGAACCGATGACTTTTTGCAATAACATCTCCATGTCCAGAAGTGGGTAGTTGTATTTGATACTTGATCAGTTGGGATCTTTGAAATCAATACAAAGACAAATTTCTCCATTCTTTTTTTTAACTACCACAAGATTTCAGATCCATTCCGAGTGTCTGATTGGAAAAATTATGCCATCTTTTTTCAATTTTTCCAACTCCATCTTTACTAAGGGATTCAATTTGGGATTTATCATTCTCAATTTTTGTTTAATTTTTTTTGATCTCTCTTTGAGTGGTATAATATGATGAAATATAGACTTGTCATGTTCCTTTAAATCATCATAAATCCAAGAAAAAATGTCCTTAAACTTTTTGAACAAAAGAATGTATTGCTTTATTTCCTCAGTGGTGCAACTAGTACCAAGATTTATGAATTTTGGAGAATTATATGTATTGATATTGTTTTTTTGTGTTTCTTGAACCTTTCTAATAGAAGGTTCCTATTTTGGGTCCAAGGTTTTGGCTTGATCATCTCTTGTAAAAAAAGATTCTATATTGACATAGTTCTTTGGAATCACTAAAACACTCTTATTATGAATTTCCTTCTGGCAATTTTGGCTCTATTCTGAATCATCAGATAATGTTAATTCATGGTTTGTAAGGAAACTTGCAACATGCTCCTCATTTTCAAAAACTTTACAATACTCTTGGTTATTGGGTATTGAAGGCTAAATTTGTTTTTTGACCTGAAAATTAATTTGACTTTGAGAATCATCTATATTGAAAAGATATGCAACTACTGCCAATGAATCATCTTTTTGATCATTTTCTCGAGGAAGAAAATAAATATTAAAAGAATTAAAATAATATATGATTTCCCACACTCTCCTTGCATAATGTTTCAATCTTTACTTTTTGATTCTATATATTTTCTTGATATGATTGATAACTAGTTTTGAATCACCAGTCAACACTATATATTTCACTTGAACTTGAAGGGACATGGTTAGTCCTTGATTCAATGCTTCATATTCTACTTCATTATTGGTACAAGGGAATTCTAATCTAATTGCATGTGGTTAAATTCAAGATTGGGGACTTTTGAAAACAATACCAACTCAAGTTTCAGACTTAGAGCAAGCAACATCAAATGAAATTTTCTAGAAACTTTGAAAAAAACTTTCTTCATCTTGCTTAGGTGAATTTAATTTCTCTGTGTTGAAAACAACATAATTTATGATTCCAAAATATAAATAGTTTTGAATCATTTCAATTTCATTTTTATTAAATGATATTGGATTCCTATGTTCTCAAGGAGATGTGATCATTGTTCTATTTTTATTTGGAAGTATCATACAACTTCCATCATTCACTATATATCCTCCAATCAATGAACACCAATATCTTCCCAAGAAAACACCATATGATGGAGGCAGATCAAATACTATGATGGTAAATACTGTTGTAATGTGAGGTGCTACACTCATCAATTCACATACATATTTATTTTCTTCATAAGTTAGAACTTTTATAGAATCAATGACATATATACTTTCATCAGTTTCATAATATTTTGTACATTCCATTCCAAGAGCCTCCATTACTGATAATGACATGACATTGTTAGTGGCTCCACTATCCACCAAACAATTATGTAATGTCAAACATGAATCTATAAAGATATATAAAATGGTGGAACTTTGCCTCTTGGCCTTACCGGTGTGATATTTGTTTATTGTCTTGTGTTCATCACAACTGCCTCTATTCTTGAATTCATATAATCTAATATATTCAAAAGATTCTCCCTTTGTTGAGGCATCTTGACTACCATCATGAATGGTTAGGTAATTCGAAGCTTAGATAACTCATAAATTATATTGTAATTCATTTTCAATGGATACTTCTCCTCGTTAACAAAAGGTTGTTGTTTTGCTGGCTCTGAAATGTTAACTTTTGATTTTTCTTTTTCTGGTTGTTCCTTTGTATTGAATTTATTTTCTTGAGTTTTAGTCTAAACAACATTGTCTTGTGAATAATCAGGATCCTCTTATTCATCAAAAATATAAAAAATATCATGAATCTTCTTCCATTTGGAATGGTTCCAAAACTTTATCTCTATTAGTGACCATTTCTTGATCAAAGGTTTCAAAATTTTCATCTTCTACAATTTATTCTAGCACACCAACATTTGGATTTGGAACTTTGGGTGCCCTCGGTATACGATCTTCATTTTTTCTCTCTCTATCATTTCTTCCTCTTTGATCAGGTAATGGATCCCTCGTATTTTGATGCGGCGGAATGATTTTCTCACTTCTCTTGAGTCGAGTAATATCATTTTGCATTTGTCTAATTGTTATGCTCATTTGATCAATTTCTATCTTTTGTCTTGTTTTTTTAGAAACTCTAGCATCATTTCTCACATTAGAGGGAAAGCCTTGGATAATTCCTCTGCCAATTGCCAAATTTTTCGAACTTCTAGAAGGGGATGGTCCTTGAGGTGATATCAACACACTCATCATTTTTCTTTGCACTTTTCCAAGAATAACCTCAGGATCAACATATGTTTCTAACATATATTCTTTCCTTTATGTTTCCTTTTGGATTGCTTCATGCAATGTATTTATTTGAGAACCTATTATTGCATAATTCACATTTGAAAACATGTCATTCTTATAACATCTAAATATAACATGATCATTTGGGCGTTTCCCATCTAGGATTTGATTTAATGTCTTGAAAAATTGTAAGTTAAAATCTCTGATCTTTTCACCCTTTTGGAGATGGATTTGGGTGAATTGAGTAAGAAGAGTATGGTATGCAATAGGTTTTGCATATCTAGTTATGAAAATATCTTCTATATCATTGAATGAACCACTTGATTGAGCTGGGAGATAAAGATGCCATTCATAGGATGGGGCTATCAAAGTTTGCAGAAAGATTCTAACCATTACATCATCATGTTCAATCAAATGAATATCACAAATACTAAGGAACTGATCCATATTCCTTTTAGGATCCTGTTGTACCTGCACACCACCCTCCCTAATCTCTTCTCTTATATTTTCCCTAAGAGAGGAAATTCTCCCCCCTTTCTAAACTTTTCTACTGGACATACTCTCAAACTTTCTCTCGCAAATGGAAAATCCCAGGTCTTTCTTCCCACTCTCCATACTTTTCTATTTTCCAAGACTTCTTAGATCACTCTAACCTACCAATACACACTATCAAAAATTTCCATTTCATCTATGCATATACATCACATATTGGTAACACTGCTTCCTTTCTCCCTGATACATTGTGTATCGACAAGGCTCGTCTCTCCCTCGCCGATGCACTGCTTGTCGACGAGTTTCACTCTTCCATCTTCAATATTCCAAGAATAAATAGTTGATATCTCATCAACACTAATCATATTGATGAGATCTTATTTATTTCACCAAATTCAACCCTTTCAATGAGATTTTCCTTCATACGATAACCTCTTCTATTATCCTCCAACTCAGCTGTGTCTCACTAGCCCTCTCAGTGAAGCTCCTACAATTTCTAATGATTAATATTTCTATGCCTACCTGGATAAATGGTGTCTGATCGCCTATCTCACCTGGTATACTTCATGTCACATTCGTAATCAAGTTTGTTTGTGTTTCCCACAACTTTCATTGCGCATACCATACTAACTTGTTTACTTTGAGTTTCTTGATTTTATGACTAAACATTGATTGTGAAAGTACCGTCTAACATCATATGGGTTAACCAGAACATATGTAGGTCTTGCGGTATGCATTTTAGAAGAAAATTGGTCCTTCCACTTCTGAAACCATGTTAAGTTCCCAAAACATCAGTCGAATGTTTTCATGGATTGATATTTCTATGCTACTGACACATTACCTCAACATTAATGGATGAACTAAAATTCTATACAACAAAGATGACATAGGAATTCACATAACTAAATTTGGGAAAAACAACAACAAGAACGAGACCCAAAATTTCATTAAAAAACACCTTTGGGCATAAATTTTGGCGTTCTACAAAGTGTACTTTTCATCCCTTAAATAGGATGAATATATGGAATACAGGATTACAATTCTAATAGAACTGATGGAATTTAAATCTGAGACCTAGAAGTGCCAAAACAATCGCTAGAGAGTTCTCACCCAAGCCAACCTCATCATCCGTTACATCGATATAATTCTTGAATAACATGTTCAGTTATTTCACTAGAAGAATATTCATATGCTCTCCACGTTGCAAAAAATGGCACCTTAATCAAGCATCATATGAGAAAGTTATGGGCTTTCAAACTCAAGCTCTTGTTGTTTCTTGTCGGTAAAAGGACACTTATAATTTTTTTTTTGATTTTGACTTCCTATGAAGGAGGAGTTGTTGGAAACTTTTTTGGAACAAAATAGAGGAGTTCCTTTGATGCAATCCAGTTCATACTAGAGGAGTTCCCACAAAATCTTCCGAAAGTTCATTCAAAGTGCTCCAAAAGCAAAGGAGGAGTTTGTTCAAACTCCTTCCGGTTCCTTCAAACTCCTTTGAAAGAAAAGGAGGAGTTCAATCAAACTCATTAAAAATCAAAGGAGGAGTTTGTTCGAACTTCTTCGGGTTCCTTCAAATTCCTCCAAAATGAAAGGAGGATTTCAGTCAATCTCCTCCAGGTTCCTTCAAACTCCTCCGAAAGAAAAGGTGGAGTTCATTCAAACTCCTCTGGGTTCTTTCAAAGTCCTTCAAAATAAAAGGAGGAATTTGTTCAAACTATTTTGAGTTCATTCAAACTCCTTTTGGTTCCTTCAAAATCATCTGAAAGAAAAGGATGATTTCATTCAAACTCCTCCGGGTTTGTTCAAACTCTTCTGGGTTCCTTCAAACTCCTCCGAAAGCAAAGGATGATTTCGATCAAACTCTTTCGGTTCCTTAAAAATCCTCTAAAATACAAGGATGAGTTACCACAAACTCCTTCAAAATTCCATTCAAAGTGCTCTAGTTCATTCAAAGTGTTCCTATTTACAAAGGAGGAGTTCGTTCAAAGTGCTCCGAAACAAGGACACGACCCTACCAAACTAGTGTTTTTATTTTTTCCATAACTTTTGACTCAAACACCCATTTCATGTGTTCCTTATATTGTTGGAAAGGTATTTACGAGATCTACGACTCCATAATTATATGATTTCATAATTTTGTCACCAATTTTCTGAATTTTTCAAGATTAAGGTATGACACCTTATTAACAAACCCTAAGAACACAACACCTCAATCGTGAGCAGAGGAACCATGGATCGAATTCAGGGAAGCTTATATGAAATTTAAATTAATTAATATTTTAGTTATATGTGTTTTAATTCTTGGTTTTAATAGTTTTGTTGAATGGCTCCAGGTACCAATGCCTAGGGGAGGTCGTACCCAACATCCATTCAATGTGATCTATAACCAAGAACAATAGATAAATGACAACAATAACAATTGTTGCAGTAGTGGGGAGAAACAAAGGGAATCAAACCCGAATGACCGAAGAAGGAGTCTGAACCCTTTGATAATCAAATCTCCCAATGTTCAAACCAATCATTATGGTGGAATAGGTGAACTATAGACAAAACTATGATGGCCCACCAACACTTAGAGACAAATTCTAAATGTAACCGCTATATTTGTTCCCTCATGATTAGAAAGAGGATAAAGACAAATGTTGGTAAATTAAAGGTCATGGAGGAAGGAAGAAGGCCAAGAGTCATATTGAACTTCAATAGATACTAGAATTGTATCCAAAGAAATGGATTTTTGCCTCTTCAAGCATTGTTTAGATTCAATAACTATTTCAAGGAAGTATATCATGTTAATTAAAATTGAGGAGACTTCCTTTGAGTTTTCATGTATTGTCAATGAAACTGTTAATGAGGAGAAACCGATTTGGCCAATCTATTTTCTGAAGAGCTTTGATTCTCATGTTGGACATGTTGTGAACTATTCCTTTGCTTTTTAATCAACACTTGGGTTGTGTAAGGATGTATTTCATATTGTAGAATAACCTTATGTATGATGGTTGCATTCTTATTTCTGTTATTCGGAGAATGTTTTTTTAATTTTTTAAATGATAAACTATTTTTCATTTTCATTTATTTATTCATATTCTTGTCTTTTCTCTTTGTGAACTATTTCTTGGGCCATGGACAAGAGCATGACTAGTTCTATGTTCACTTTTTGGTTACTTTAGCCTCATCCAGATGCATGCATCCTGGATTAACTACATTTCATTCTTTATCTTAGGAAACTTTCATTAGTGGATTAGGCCACAACCAATAAAACCTAACCAGAATCTGGATGGGTCCCCTACTTGAACTGGTGAGAGGTATGATTGGGAATTCGTATTAAGGGTAACACCTGATGTTGACAAGGGTTTATTTTTCCCATGTCAAAAAATCCATAACCCCATCACCTGAAAAAAATAGGAAAAAATCCTTGAGGTAGAGTTGGTAATGGATATTGTTCTTCTCGCAAATTAAGCAAGATAGGCCTCACTCTCCTTATAGGGTTTCTTTATCATTCGTTTCTTTCTATTTCTTCATTAGGGATTTCATTTTTTGGTTCTTCTAGATCACCCATGATTATTGTACCACTGGCTTCATATTTTGAACTTTGGGCTTCTTGGTGAATCTCAAGTTTCCTACTTTTGGCTCTTGTTAAAGGACATTTGTATGATTCCTAATTTTCTAAATTTTACAACTGTCTTTCTTGTCTCAAAGCTATTGCGGTTTCTTCTTCTTGAGCAAGAACTTACCAAGTTCTTTCTATTTCTTCATGACTCCTCACTGTTTTGATTATTAGTTCATACAACTGGTGTAAGATACTTCTTTGATCTCTAATCCCAACTTGTATTTTGGGTTGGTTAGGTTTTGGTAGAGTCATCAAAATTTTGAGTTTGTGAAACCAACCTTTTGTTTAGTTCCCCAATATGATCGCCAAAAATTTTTAGTTGAAATACTGTCTTATGGTATTTAAGAAAACATAATGAGGATAAATCCCCCAATGTTTTTAAATAGGTGGTACTCATCTATTTTAAATAACATGCAAGAACATAGAATTCCAGAGAAGAGACCATGGTTTATTCTTGAAATAAATATTCACATGCAAAAAATACTTGAGAATGGACTAGGTATTTTACAAAAAACAAATATTCACGCTATAATGTTGGCACACTTACTTATATTGAGAGGGGGGGGATCAATATAAGACTTCTTTTAATTTTCTTATAATATTATCAATATATAACTTCAACATCCATAAACTGTTAGTGAGAAGTGTACACACAAACATCCAATCTATAGTACACAAAATTTTAATGTGGAAATTACCCAAATGGGAGAAAACCACAAAGATTTTCTTTATAAAATATTGTAGGCACCAACCTACTGTTACAATATTTGTAGGCACCAACCTTCACTAGACACCATTCTCATCAGTTGAGAACCAACTCAGCGATGTCTATAGGCACCAAAATACAACTACAATATTAGCAGGCACCCCACTTATGGAGACACCAATCTCCTTGTATGAGCACCAAATTAGCAACATATGTAGGAACCAGCCTACAACTACAATACTTGGAAGCACCAACCTACTCTTTTCAATCGGATGGACAACAACAATTCCTTGTTTTACCTTACTCCTTTCCTCCCTTAGACAATTACATTATGCTTCCTTTCATTCTTAGGCATCCTCAGACCTCGAAGCCTCAATTTCACCTCCACAAATCACAACTCCCTCAGTTACCCCTTCATCTATTCACACACTAAAAATAACTCAATCATATTTATTTATAGGGCCCATATAGTCAATTATTTGGGAGGTCGACTCCATATTTCCTCAAAATTGGGCTGCAAATCCCCTTCAAAAACCGCCACAAACACCTTTCATTTCATGTGATCTGCTCACAGACCATAATGCATGATTCAACACTCAAAAATTGTCCGATGCAGTCCCTTGAATTGATCATGGCTGTCGATTCATTCTCTACCAATCAAAACACATAGCATAATCCTCGTCTCTCATCAACATATGAACTTCCCTTAGATTAATTATTTGTAATATACCAGATGTAAAAAGTATGCAGAACATAAATAAAATGCTAGAAATGACAGATGAACAACAATATAACTAGAATAACACCACAATAATACTGAGATGATAACATAATAGCACCAGCAAGAGAACTTCGATTACTGAGAGAAATGTTCACTTGCCTCTAGAGGAAGATCCTTCTAGAAGCAGAAGCTTCTATTAGGTCTTCTTACATTCGAATTATTCTACTTTATTGCAAGGCCTTATTAATATTGAACTTTATTATATCTGAATATATTGTTCTACCTATGTGAGTGTTAGGACCCTAACATGTCCTCCCCCTTAAAAACAACCTTGTCCTCAAGGTTTGAGGTGTGGAAATTTCTGCAGAATGGTAACTGGTTCCCAAGTGGAATTTGCTGCAGTTGTATCTTTCCACTAGACTAACACTTCCTTGATGGTTCGTTGACACAGGTGATGCTCACGCTGGTCCAAAATTGCTTGCGGTTGTAGCCAAATAGATCTTTCTTCATTCAACTCGGGAATGCTGATTTGAATTTGGCACTTAACTCCAATCACCTTATTTAAGCAGGAAACATGAAAAACATGATGTATCTTAGAATGATTGGGAAAAGCTAAAGGATAGGCCACCTTTCCCACACACTTGAGAATGGTATAAGGACCATAAAATTTGGGCACCATCCTCTGACAATGCTCGGCCTTGAGGGAATTTTGCTTGTAAGGTTGCATTCGAAGAAACACCTGATCCCCTTTTGCAAATTGATGTTCAGAGCAACCTTGATATGCATGTTTCTTCATGCAATTACATGCCATGACCAAATTCTCTTTGAGGGTACGAAGAATAACCTCTCGAACTGTAAGCATTTGTTCAACTGCCTAGACCTTAGAGACACTTGGTAAGTATGAGAGAACTGCAGGTGGATTTTGTCCATATACCGCTTCAAAAGGAGTCACGCGGGTAGTTGTATGGTATGAAGTGTTGTACCACCATTCAGCTAGGGGTAACCATTGAGCCCACTGATTTTGATTTTTCGATGCAAAACACCTCAAATATGTTTCCAAACACTTGTTGACAACTTCTGTTTGACCATCAGTCTGGGGATGATAAACTGTGCTGAGATGCAAATGGGTGCCTTGTAGCTTGAACAGTTCTTGCCAAAAATTGTTGGTGAAAGTTGGGTCGCGATCAGAAACAATAGAATGCGGCATGCCATGAAGCTTGAAGACCTGATCCATGAAACGTTGAGCCACAGTGGATGATGTAAATGGGTGTTGAAGAGCACATAAATGAACATACTTAGAAAGGCGATCAACAACCACCATGATGACTGAT
>JASDQU011444524.1:0-23167 GCA_032191745.1 Picea mariana
GGGGGTCGGCGGGGGTCCGCTTATGGGTGGAGGGGGGGGGAACAAGATATGGTTGTTGATAAGGGGGAGGAGTGTAGTGTGTGGTGGTACCAATCAATCCATCGGCGGAGTGAGACATCCCAGGCTTGTCCTGGCTGAATGGAACGGGTCTTGGGGCGTCAAGTAGTATCGTATATAAATACCCTAACTGAGAATAAATGAGCTCGAACTGTTGAGCCTTGCTGATGGCTTTTTCTTCAGACTGAGGGAAGGTGGCAGCCACGTCTTTGGTAAGGAGGGAAACAAGGGATTTGAGAAACCAATTAAGGCATTGTTTTTTAGTGGCTTCTGCTTTGCATAGACTACGTCGTCGGCGCCATTCGTGAATGTGGTCAGCGATGTGTGTAGCAGAGGTTTGTTTAAACTCTGAGAGTAGTTCGAAACCGTTGTCATGACGGATTGGTTGTTGAAAGAAGATCAAAAATGATTTGGCCAAATATTCAAAGGTTGTATGGGACCCCGATTTTTCTTCTACATACCATTTGCTTGATGGGCCAATGAGTGTGCGTTGAAATAACCTCAATCGAACAGAGTCATCCATGATGTTGTTTGAAGAACACCATAAGCGGAAGGTCATGATATGGTTGGTCGGGTCATCTCCTGATTTTCCTTCAAACTTGGGAATGTCTGAAGGGAGTTTGTTAGGCATGGCGGGACATGTGGGGTCATGCAATATAGGATCGTTGGTGAACTTAGTCAGATCCCGTATATTGAGGGAATCCAAGTATGGCATATGGGGTTGTGGTGGAAGATTAGTTCCAGCCATGGTGGGAATTTTTTGTGTGCCTAACCTCGAAAGAGGGTTTGTTCCGGCCATGGTGTGAGTGATGTGTGTCCCTAACCTGTGAGGGGGGCTAGGTGGGGTTGTGCTTCCTCTTGGGGAAGAAGTGTGCCCCATGCTTCCTTGTACAGGAAAGTGGGTGGATGGTTGATCTTGGGAAGTGGACCCAAGTAAAGTGGAACCAAGAAAAGAAGATCCTAAGATAGTAGCACTCACGGGAGTGTGAGAAGGTGGAACTGATGAGTTGGAAAGACTAGGAACTCCCCCTAGAATGGGACGGATATTTAGCAAGCGTCTGGAATGACGGGGATTCTATGGGTCCCCTATGATGTCCGACTAGAAAAGTGGATGTGTGCGAATGGTGATGAGAGCAAATAAATGAACAAGAGCCTTTATAATTTTTGGACTTTCACAATATAATTCACAATCGCATGTAATCACAAAAGAATCATACATAAATCAATTGATACATAATCATATATGTGGGTAGGTGGTTTTTATCCACGTGGGAGAACAAAGAAAAACAAATGCTCGTGTCCTAAAAGATGTAACGTCCTTCCTCTCAAATAACACTGGACCTTCCAATAGCACTCAACAGTGGGGTCTGAAGCCGGAACTAGTGAAGGATGAAGTAATCAATTATAATGAGGGGTAGAGGGTGTATATCCCGAAAGAGCTAGCGATATTTCCCAATAGCCACACAAAATCCGATCAAGGCGCAATTGTAGCCCACAATTGTCAGCTAGGTAGATGTCCTAAAATTTGGTCACTAGGTACCTTGGTCAAAGTGCGACATTTAGATTTTCGACCTAAGAAATGGGTCACGGGCTAGATCCCGTCTAAGAGGTGGGTGCCTTAAGGGGGGATGCACAAAACAACCGGACCTCGGCCTTTGAATCTTCACGGGTATCTCCCTGCCTTATGGTGTTAGGAACACTTGACTTGGAGGATTTTAAAGTTCCCTAGTTGACAACTTCTACTGTTTGAAGATGTGAGAACCAGATAACAGGGAGTTATTTGGATGCCTATCCCCGAGATCCTACCTAGACTAAAAAATTTCTTTTGGCACCTCCTATGGAGGAAACTTGGTGAGTTTTTAGAAAAAATTTAGATGTGGTTGTTTGAGAGATTGGGGGTGTGAACCAATCTCGTTGAAATTAAGTGGGAGTGGATAGTTTCGTCAAGAAAAGGGTGGGGTGTTTCAAAATTCCTTTGGATGAAACTTACTTCAACCTCCACGTTTCGATATGAAAACTATATGAGTGAGTAGTGACTTTGTGTGTGAACAAGTGAAAGTGTGCCAATTTTTTTTAATAAATTAGGTGTCACCTTGCTGCATGTGGACTTCGTGTGGTCCTTACAAGTCTTGATTACCTAATTAATTAAATGACATTGGTACAACCTTGCGAAATTTCTAAAGTCCCTAGAGAACTAGCATGTGGATATATGGGTCCTTACTAATCCTTTAACTCCCTAGTGTGATTTAATCTGAGAAAGCTTCAAAAACTATCCTAGATTGTGGACATGTGGGCATGTATGGGCCCATTACAAAACCTTTAAACTTCCCTAGTGATTTACTCTAAGAAAGTAAATTTCAACACTATCCTATCTTGGTAGCATGTGGGCATGTATGGGCCCGTTACAATCTTAAGATGTGTTTGAAAAATAAACTAAGAGGAGTCCCGAGGGGGTTGTTGTCCTCTCCTAAAGACTTTGTCTTTTAAGGGAGATGAAATTTTCTCTCAACCTCTTTTTTGATTCTCAAGGTCGCTCTATGGCGTGAGAGAAGAGCATACTAAATGATTGAGATCTAATTTTTGGTCCCAATGTAAGCTTTATATGTGATTAAGAATGATTCCAACTTAACTTTAACCAAAGCAAGCTATCCATGTGGAAAAATGAAAGCCAAAAGAGGAAAAATTATGATTTTAACCCCCTAAGTGCCTATGTTTTGACTATCCCTTCATGTGGAGAGAGAATCTAAGTGTGGTGCATATTACAATTTGCATAGAATCAAGCTTAAGAAGGCTATGCGCCCTCCAAAAATCACAAAAACCCTTACAATGTGTGAATTTCTGACCAGATGCGTGGATCACAAAGTAGACAAAGGCGCATGTAGCGCCAATGCGCAATTAAAAAACGACCCTTTGGCGCAGGTGCGCAGAATGCACTGAGAAAAATAGTGGGTTGAGAGAACGTCTGTTGAAGACACGCCTATAGGTCAAAAAACCCATGCACTTCTATTACACGAATGTGAAGAAAATTTCGGATGAAATTCTCTTAGCTCAGCTTTGAATTTGACTTTTTGTAGGTAGGCTTGGGTCGGTTATGGTTCCTGCAAGTTAAATAAACAAAAAGAAGGGCTAAAATAACCCAAATGGGAGAGGAAATTGATACCTTTCCCTAGTGGAGTCGTCAATCTATTGCACCCCTTTTGCCACCTGAATGAGCAAAATAGGGATGCTTACAAGCCCAGTTGGGTTAGCTAGGCAAGACAACAGTGAATGAAAGAGTTAGAAACATCAAACATAAAGAATAAACAAAGAACTAAGCTAAGAACAATAAAAGAAACAAAACTAGAGTGCATAAGAACATTAAAATCGAAAATAAACAACACTCATGCCACCAATGGATAGAATTGTATTAGTGGGAAAACACCAAAGAGAAAGGGAGATATATGGGTCCCCTCTTCCTCCAAGGGAGGGATCTTGGACCCCCAAATATTGAGCTCTTCTTACAAATAGAAAACTAGGATGAAATGGTGAAGAGAATCCAAAGCACATTCACTCAAAAGGTGATGTGAATGGCTAAATGAAATGGTGCTTGTATACTCTTGATGAGAAAAGAGGATTCTCCAAGAGAATATAAGCAGCATAACAATACAAATGAATTCCTTATAAATATAGTGCACCCATGGCTTCCTTTTATAGCATAGCTTTGAGGCATTATGCAACCAGTTATTAGTGTGAACAAGGGGCCCTTTAGGGCACCCTTAGGTCTTTTACCATCCCCCCAGTCGGATTCAGCCGAGATTTGGGTGTCAAATCGACTTGGAAGCTGAACCAGAAGTGGGTGGAAGGCCGAACAATATCATAAATGCATTATTCTGAGGGGTGTGTGGTTATTTGTGTCCACAGTCGCGCAACGTTCACATGTGCATTTTTCTTGCGTTTGTTGATGGCGCATGTGCGCGCTCTCCCTGTGTAGTTTTAGCGCATGCTGTTTTTATAACTGGTTGTATAGTTTTGGACCTTTTGGAAATGCATTTTTGATACATGGGTGAACTAATGGGTGTTTTGAAGATGTTGGATTCCTGTAACCATTTGCGGACGAAATTTCAGTGATAACAACGAGCATTACTCATCATCTTTCTTATACCTTCGGCCACTGGGAGGAATAGGAAGGGGGATAATGGGCATCCTTTTATGATCCCACATGAAGATCAAAAGAACCTTGAAAGGGATCCAATAATTAGGACGGGGAAGGAAGCAGCCTGGACACACCCCATAATCTAGTGGACTAAAGGGAGACTCATTCCCATCTGGGTCAACATCAGCCTAAGATAGACCCAAATCACTTTATCATAGGCCTTTGATAAGTCCAATTTAAGAACGATAGTAGGGATTTTGGTGGTTTTGATAGTGTAAATCTTCTTGGACCAAAGCCATTGCATCATGAACTTGACGTTTATATAGAAAGATGAAATTTTGTTCTAAGATCATCTCACTAAGAATTGGCTTGAGCCTATTCACTATAATCTTTGAGATGATATTGTAGATTACATTGTAGAAAGAGATAAATCTAAATTCCTCGAAGGAAACCACATCATGTTTCTTGGGAATTAGGGCTAGGAACGTAGAACTCAGAACACCAATAACCTTGTCATATCATTTGGACTCTTGAACTACCTTTAGGATGTCTTCCTTTAAGAGATCATACAATCCTAGTTAGAATTCAACAGTAATACCATCAGGACCTGAGATTTTCCCTTTCTTAATGGAAGAAAGAGTGTAGAGGATCTCTTCTTCTATAATTTTGACTTCCAAAGAAACATTCATTTCTTATGAAACAACCCTCAAGAAGAGGTTGAGAACCTTCAAAATTTCTTCTATAGGACAATGTCTGGGATCTGAAAAAATTCTACTAAATTGGTGACAACTAGCCTTTTCCTTGTCAACAAATGACTTTACCATCACCCCTTCCCGGTTTCTTATTTCCCAAATGGTGTTTAGAATTTTACGATAATTCACAAAGTGGTGGAAAAACTTGGTTTTGTTGTCGCCCTCTTCCATCTAGATTGCCCTACTCTTTAAAGGCCAGGCAATGTCTCATTTGGCCACAAGGTCCAGCCTTTGAGATTCTAAATATTTTAAACTTGCGATCTCCTCTTCTGACAAAAACTCCTTCTCATTTTCCTCAAATAATGTGATTATTTTTTTCTCTATCTCCTTAAGGAGAATCTGTGAGCGTCTCTTGTAGACTTTGACCCATTCCTTGGTAAAAAAAATTCCCTTTATCAAATTGTCAGCAAATTGTTGCATGTATGAAATGCTTGTTCCTTCTTGAAGGTGGGTCTAATTTGAGGAGATCAAAACCTTATATTTCTCTTCAAGCAACCATGCATGTTTTAACTTCAATGGAGAAGGAGGTTACCACTCCAATTTCTCCATTTTAAGGAGGATCGATAAATTATTTGAAAGACCCCCAATCCTACCTAAGGATTCATTATCCAAGGACCTATCAAGAGGGAATATGAAATGAGAAATATCTCAAGCCATTTATAAATTCCTTCTTCTCCTTTTATGGCATTCCTCCAAGTAGGGGACAACTTAGGAGGTTCCAAGTCGACCAAATGGGAGGCCTCGAAGAAATGGGGAAAAAAGACTTCTAAGAAGTCTTTCTGAGCATGTGCCCCCCATACTTCTCTGAGGGAAAGTGTTAGATTTATATCACCCCCATAACTATGTTTTGACCACAAATAAATCCTGAAGAGGCTAGCTCTTCCCAGAAGGGACGCTTATAAACATAAGGGCCATAAAGATTGATTACCCTGATCAAAATGTCCAAGTCTCCAACCTCTAAATCTACCTATAAAACCAAGTTGAAGGAGGAAGAGGAAATATATTTCAACTAGGGACTCCAAGCCATTAAGAGACCCCATGATCATTCATCCACGTCTAAAGAAATAAAGGACCAGTCCTTAAGCCAAGGAGAAAAAAAATCAACTACCTTGGATCTCAAACACTTAGTTTCCTTAATCAAGATGATATATGAAGTGAAGACTCTGATGAGTATTTTGAGGGATAGATTTTTAGGGAAACCCCCAACCCCACGTGCATTAACTGAGAGGCAAAATCATTGAGATGCTTTCATATGGGCTTTCCCCACTCTAAGGACCCGAACAATGGTGCATTGCTTTCCACTTTTTATATCCTTTTTTTCTTGCAATTGTGTCAAACAAAGATATGACTTCTTACCAACTTGTACCCCAACTGCTTATCCAAAGCTAGTCCACCTTCAATAGCTACGACATCCTTAATCTTATGAAATGAACCTAGATCATAATCAGACTTAAGAGAAGGCTTAGCGGTGCAATCCTTCAATATCAAAGGAGAGAACGTGTTGGAGGGTCGAGGGAGGGTAGTTCCAACAACCACTCCATCCAATCAGGAAACTTTCTTATGCAAGGAAAAGGAGTATCCCAGTGGATGGATCTCAGACTTAGGTTCAATGATGGTCGAATTTGCGTCACAAAGACTAGAGGAAAGGATGGGAAGGGGAGAATTTGAAAGAGCTTCAAGCGGACTTGAGGGAATAGCCAAGGACAAAACCATAAAAGGTTTGGATACGTTTGAAGAACCCTTTCCCCCCCTAAGTGAGAAAGAGCGAGAGAGAGGGAATATTTACCAAGAAAATATTTTATTATCTTGCCAAGAACCTTAATGAGCATTGGTTGTTCCTTTGCCATGTTTCCCAACATCCACACCAAGGAGTCTCCCTCCATAGGGTGTTTCTCTTCCTGACTTTGGCTTCTCTCTGTCAACTCTTTTTGAACATCCTTATCCTTCCAGATTTTTTAAAAATAAGGAGCCTACCTTGAGCCCTTGTTACAATTCGCCTACATGTGACCCACCTCATGACAATGATAACATCTAAAAGGCAATCTCCAAAATTATATTTTTTTCACCCATGAGAAACTTCTGGAAACAAGATCAATTTCTTCCAAAATATTATCCTTGAGATCGACCTTAACTAGCAGCCAAACCCACCGATGATCTGACTTGGAATTCCAATCTTCCTCTAGTTTGATGAATTTTCCAATTTTATTACCAATAAACTCCAATATTTCCTTTTGCCAAAAAACTAGGGGAAAACCTGGCAAAATTTCCCATACTTGTTGTGTTGTAACAGGCTCCCTTCAGGGATCAAAATGTACCCCCTATTCCTGAAGAGTCAGGCCCAAAGTCCCCCATCTCCAATTGCGACTAAGAATGGATTCCAAGTCTTATTTCCTTTGGAAAATAAAACAAATCCACCCCTTGGTCATAACATGGAACCTTGGCAGGTATCCAAGGAGAGGTACCCAACTTTCCTCCAACTAGGCTCATGAAGACTTAGGGTGCACCATCTTTACACTAAAACATCCAACCGTAGCTCTACCCAAGAAGCCTAGGACTTCCTCCACCTTGAATTATTTTCCCACTACCATTCTCACATTATCCCTCCTAGACCTGATACAACATTTCTTCGTTTCCGAGCCAAAGTTATCAATGGAGTTCTTCTTCGAGTCGTTATTTCCACTAGCCTCAGGGAGAAAAATATTACCAAATGAAATCTCTATAACTAGAGAATTTGAAACTATTCCAAGAATAGCTTGGCCATCCTAGAAGACCTAAAAGGTTTGGGAAGATTGACCATGAAAATACACCTTTTGTAGATTTTCCCCACAGTCAAGATCTATGCCACCTTGCATGGAATTAATGTCGATTTCCTTCTCCCCATAATTGGTATCCATGGTTTCGCCATGTGTTTGAGGAATGGATACCGAGTGTCATGGTAACCAAACCTGCTTGGCTTGTTGAAGGTCGATAAACTCCTAATACATTCGGAAGATCTCTCCTAGACCAAATTCATGATCCTCAAAATCCACCTCCTCGACCACCATAATTCCCCCACACCTGGAGAGATCCACTTGCCTAAAACTCAATCGCCGAAGAAACGAGACCGAATAAAAGAAAGGTCATAAGCCCTATTTTTGAGCCACATATAAAACTTTTCCATGATTCAAATGGTACCTAGTGTAAACATGTCGAAATCCTTGCAAATAAACCCTGGATACTTTTCCACATTTCATATGGTACCCAATGTAAAGATGTTGAAATCCTTGCATAGAAACCCTGGACAATTTTCCACATTTTAGATGGTACCCAGTGTAAACCTGTCAACATCAATTATGACACTCGATCTATTAGGAATTGTTATCCCCATTTTGTGGATAACTAAGGAGATTATGTCTCGATGCCCTCAGGTTGCAGATATGGAGTGTCGAGAGACTACATGAGTAGCAGTATCCTTTGGACAAATGGAGACCCTTCTCACCACCATAGAGGTCATAGATTTTAAGATGGAATCCACCACACTAGCTATCTTCTGGAAGCCAGTGGGCCTTGCTCCATGAGGTACAAGTCAGGTATTATGGTGAGAATCATTTCAATATTTGAGGCATTTAAGTATGTTGTATCTTAGACTGCTTTAAAATTCATGATATATGCTTGGACATTATTCATTTTTCCATGCTTCACCTTGGTGGTTGACGTTGTTCCCTTGTAAGTGGTCTTCCTTAGGGATGGGTTTTCTACTGGGAACTCCCTTGAAGATCCATCGTACCACTCCCGATAATACTTTCCATCATTATTTCCCCCCATTTCCTTATCTCTTAGCATTTTAGGGTGTATTTACCCAAGAAGGGTTTGTCCATCATTATTTGGGAAGAAGGGGTTGAAGGCCCAAAGGTATTGTTGTTGGGAAAAATATAAAAGCCTGTGTATAAACCTTCTAGATGATTCGCTTAGGAATCACCCAGGAAAGCAATGAAACACTTATCTTTGAGAAAAGGGGGACCCACAAGAAATATGATTAAATAATTCTTAAAAGGTTAGTGGGAGGATACGAGGTATCATCACGAGCATGCCTATCATGTCAATGGATATATAGTGGTATGACATTACCATCGTCCAGTCACCAAGCCATGGTAATGCTCAGTTGCATGGCTGAGAGAAAGGGGGTCTCATCACGATCCAACCTTCTCATTTCCACTAGGTATTTGTGGGTGACACTGTCATTATTTGGACACCATGCCAGGGCATTCGCCTTTAACTTGTCCTTAAATTTATGAAAGAAACAAATAATGGCAAGATAATGGGCTTGGAAAATTTGCATTTCAAACGAAGGTACCACACACCCTCTATAAAGGAACCCAGAATGAGACACTACAAACCCTTGTATGTCATGAGCCCTATGCCCATTGAGTCTTGACCCTAACCACTTCACACACTTTACATGGCTTAGAAGAGGGATCTCTTGGAAACTCTCCTTGACCTAGGGCAAGATATACCCAATAGGACACCTTGTCAACCCTCCCATATTCAAGCTTGAGAAGCCACATAATGTCTTTGAGCACTTAACTGTTTGACATAGTAATCTTTGATGCGCATGCTTAGCTGGATCATTTATTGATTGGATTTACTTATCATGATATTTTGACTTGAGATCCTTGAAGGGCGTTCTTATTTTTCTTTGCAGGACCTAGTTGGTGGACAGTTTTGGAAGAAAAATCCTAGCTTGGGCTTCCATGGGGCTTGAAGCCCACAGGTGGATGCCAAGGGCCCACATGTTGGATGAGAGAGATCAAACTTTGAAGGCCTAGCAGATGAATTGGACGACATAACCTATCCCCCACATGCCAAACATTTTCCTAGGAAAAGAAAAATGCCACCTTTAGAAGCATGACGTAACCTAGGGGGGTTAGGGTTTGGTGGTGAGGTTGACATGCATTGGAACAAGGATGTTTTGAGGGGATTGAGACTTTGACCATGAATGAAGTTATTTGGGTGCTTGACATGTGGCTTTGGGAAGCCTTTCTAGACTCCTCCATCACCAACGACCGTCTCCTAGTGCAAAAGCATCCCCTAGAGGGGTGACATATTCATAAACTAGGTTTTCTTTATGCAAAAGTGGAATTAAAGTGAATTGTTTAATATTACTTTGTAAAAGGGAAAGATTAGGGTTGTTGACCCCTAGTCTTGTGGTTTACCCTTAATTATGTGGACAAACTATCTTAGTGACATTTTGTATAAATAAGAGATCATAAGATCTCATTTTAACATAACTCTCCCTCTTGTGAGAAGTACTTGGATTGAAATTTTCGCTACCCTTGAGGGTTTTTGCTCTATTGTGCTATGATATGGTTTCTCTTTCTTTGTGGAGTTCATGATGATGACGCGCTATCCTTTGGAGGTCATTTCTATCTTATTGTGGTGGTTTTCATTGGCATGTTAAGGTTTTTTCTTGAAATGTTATGGTTCTTTACTTTGTTATTATCATTGGTAATTCAAGTTAAGGTTGTTTTTTCCAAGGCTAGAGAGGGAGTATAAGGATATACACGCCTATCCTATTTTCCATCACTATTGTTAATATTTTAAAGTTATTTTGCAAGGGTTTTGTTGAGGAAGTAAGAGGATTTACACCCCTCAATTTCAAACCCTAGCTAGGCTACTTACCTTGAGAAGTAAGAGGATTTACACCCCCAAGGGTTTAGTAGTCCTAGCTCTTTCTTTTTGACCCCATTAACCCATAAATAAAATCACTAATCTTGCATTGGAGAAACAAAATATTGCATTGGGAAACACAATTTCTTGTCGTATTTACTTTTTGCAAATTGGATTGTGTTCCTTGTGCTTAGAGCACCTCACAGCCACTAGGGCATCCCCATCAAAGGGGTAGTTATTTTTGTTGTTACAAATTTGCATATTCAGCCATTAGGGCTACAGAAACCCTAATTTAATTTCTTAAATAACTCTCTAATCAACCGTTGGAATTTTCCCAAAGTTTGCACACTTATACTTCTTTGTCTAGCTTACTTTTTGGAAAAGTTTGGAGGAGTTTTAGTGGCTGATTTTCTTGTTGTAATACATTGATTTTTATAGCCATAAGGCTGATATAATTTGCTGCAGAAAGTGTTTGCAACAACCTTGTCTTTTTATGCTAGCATATTGGTCTTTTATCTTGAGTTTTGCTAGTGTTTAGCTAGTCTTTCTCTCAATGTATCTTTCACTTGATTTCTAGCATTTTTTTTGCAGCTTATGATGCCATGTTTTTTCTAATATACATTGTTACTAATAGTTTCTATTATGGACAACAAGCTTAACTTGCTTTTCCAATTGGTTATATTGCAATATATGCTTGTTTTTCTTGTGTCTCGGGAAGGTACTTCACCATTTGCAGGTTACTCAACATACTTGGAAACCATTGGACCTTCCCAAGACTCTTTTCCAAGACCTTCATACCACTTAGAATTGACCTTTAGGGACATCCTCTCCATATTCATCCTTTTGTATCTGATTCCCCCTAAGGTCACTGATATTCCCCCCTTGAGGTGACTACCTCACCTCTAAAGTGACAGGGACACCTGCCTAAGGTGACAGAGGGTAGGTGACCTCCTAGTTGTCACCATTTGGTGGTTGGGTCGGACTTTTCCCAACCTACAACTTGTGAAATAACATTTTTGGTGCCATTTACGGGGAGGATTTTTAATTTTATTACAAACCCTAACGACACTTTCGCAAGCTATCATGAATCCTTTATCCCTTAGCTTGCCTAGCGACTCCACCCAAGGGACGCTTCCTTTCCACCTTTCTTGATAAGCTCATCTGGAGACTCCACCTTCCCAGAACCATTCCTTTCCCAAACTTTTTCCCTCTGGGAGATTCAAGCCTTCTAAGGTCTACCAAAGAAGGCCTCTTCTCAAGTCTCAGGTTGTCAAAACCCTCTTCCATAGTTCCCTTCCTCTTGCCCCAATGGATCACCCTTGGGAAAAGGATCTATGCAAACCCCTCAACATGTCCTCTATCCAAGGATACCCTAATACAATGTCAAAGGAAGTCAACAAGTGGTTGCCAAAGTTCCCAAGAAACAATGTAATAATTGTTGATGAACATATTTATGTCATGGGCCAAGACATGGAAAATGCAAGTATCGAGCATGAAGATGTGACCATGAAGTTATTCACCTCATCATTGACTAGAGGATCTCTTGATTGGTTTAGAGGCCTCCCTAACAATCATCTTGTGTCCTACAAATATTTTGCCAACTTATTTAAGAACAGATGGTCAACAAAGATAGATGATGGGACACTTGGAGCTCAGTTTAATCAGATAAAAAAAAAGGAGAATGAGATAGTTAAGTAATTCAACACTAGATTTGGCAGGTTTTACAATCAGATTCCAACAGAATTCTGTCCTACAGCATCATCAGTTCGTCTCTTGTACATGAATGCTTTTGAAGGGTAGTTTTGATTCATTCTCAAAGACAAAAATCCCAAATCATTGGCAGAAGCCAAGGAGTACAGTGTTGATATTGAAGAAAATATCCTTGATTCAAGGGTAGAACCTTTTCACTACCCTCGTGCCAAAACCAAAGAAAAGACTAAGGTTTCCAACAATAGTGCTCATGATCCAATTGCCCTCTTAACTAAGAAGATAGACAAGATGAATACTCAATTTATCCAGGTGCAGAATCATATTATGGGTCGTTTCACTACAATAGAAAGAAATCAATCTGCTCCCAGACCTCAGTTTTCCAGACAACAGAGAGATGTAACAGGTTGGAAACCAAGGCCTCAACAAGAGGCAAAGGCCCTAGATACTTTGAAATCAGTTGGGACAGTTGATATAGAAGCTTGGTGCCTTTCGTGCCAAGAACTCCACAGAGAAGATGAATGCCCCCGACAAGACGAAGATTCTCCCGATGATATGAACTTCATGGATATGATATGTGTTTTTCAAGAAGATCAAGTCACTCAAGAACATATCAATGAATCTAGAAGAAGAGGAGAAAGAGAAGGAAGACTTCAATCCTTGAATCAGTTGATGGATTATCAGAAGAAAGAGTTGAGGAGGAGGGAATATCTAACTTACACCAGAAGGAACAAAGCTCCAGTCCCTCCATCACAACCTAATACTCCTCTTCCATTAGCAGAGAAGGTGGCTCCACCACCTCCACCTCTGGTACGTGAATTGCTTCCTAAGCCAAATCCTACAAATGATATTCAATTAAATATAGATGTTGCAAGCATGTTTGGAAAATTGAATATGACGGTCCTAGTAACAGAGATGTGTAAGATCCATTCTGTAAAAAGGGAAGTTTTGAAAGTCTTACAGGTGCCAACTGAGAAGGAAGATCCTCCCATTATCTTGAACACTATGTATCTTGATCGGCCAAGGGACAAGAATCCCCCTTTCTATCTTTCATTAGGCATGAATGGCCTCCACTTGAACAACTGTATGATTGAGTCTGGTGCCTCAGTAAATGTCATATCATTGAGGGTGATGAAACAACTTGGTTTGAAGACAACCCGACCTTATGGAAATGTATGTGGTATTGATTCCAAAAAGATCAAGGCTCTCAGGGTATGTGAGGACGTTGAGGTTTCTCTGATTGATTTTCCACATATCATCATTCTCATGGACATAGTAGTAATCAGTGTTCCAGATGCTTGGGGGATTCTCTTATCTAGGAGCTGGTCTACTGCTCTTGGGGTTTTCCTTAGCATGGATCTCACCCATGCACACATTCCCATGGGAAATGGCACCTTCCAGATATTATACAATCGAGAGAAAGTTGATAGACATGTGATGAATCTTGATGGTCCTAATTATGTCAGTGAATGTGATTATGATGTGCCTCCACATATTATTGAGTATGATCCATATGAGCTACCCTTCATGCAGGAAGACTCCATAGACACACTTCTTCCATGGACAGATGAATACAAAGAAAAACTTGCAAAATAGCATGGGAAGGAGCCAGGTGTATCCAAATTTTGAAGAAAGAAGATGAGAAACATGAAGAAAGAATCAAAGCAGTGGTTCGCACAGAGCCCCCCTCACACCCATGCATTGAGAATACACTTTGCATCAATTTCAATGAAGGAATTCTTGCTGTCATGTGGGACAAAATAAAGGGCAAGCCCAGATATGACCAATGAGATAACAACTCATGTCTTGGCCCTTACATCATCAAGAATAAGTTTCATAAATAAAAGTATTATTTGACAGCATTAAACGGGAGGAAGATACCATTACGAGTGGATGGATCTCTTCTCCAACCTTACTTCTAGGTCACATGACTTCTTCAGAGCCCATGCCCCAGGTAAGTAGGTAAGTCATCTCATTTTCCCCTTCATTTTCATCTTTATTTCTCATACTAGTTTAGATGCATTTCATTTTCATTTTTCTCTACTTGCATATTGATTTCATGCTTAGTTTAGAAATTTTTGAAAAACAATCAAAATTTTTCTTTTCTAGATTAGCTTTTCATTTTGGATTTTATATGTATATGGATAAAGGGTGATAGGCTATAACATCACCCTAGATGCTCTAATCCCTTTTTCTGATTTTTGGTAGGCACATGTATACCAGAAGATGTTGTGGTTCTCCTGCACTCTACAGTGAGCACATGTCCCCAAGTAGAAGCCAGATGTTATCCCCATTTTGTGGATAACTAAGGATATTATGTCTCAAGGCCCTCAGGTTGCAGATACATAGTGTCGAGATACTACATGACTAGAAGTATCATTTGCACATATGAAGACCCTTCTCACCACCATAGAGGTCGTAGATTTTTGGATGGAATCCACCACACCAACTAGCTTTCGGAAGGTAGTGGGCCTTGCTCCATGAGGTACAATTCGGATATTATGGTGAGCATCATTTCAATATTTGAGGCATTTAAGTATGTTGTCTTTTAGACTTCTTTAGATTTCATGATATATGCTTGGAAATTATGCATTTTTCCCTGCTTCACCTTGGTGGTTGACATTGTGTCCTAGTAAGTGGTCTTCCTTGGGGATGAGTTTGCTACTCAAAACTCCCTTGAAGATCCATCATACCGTTCCTAACCATACTTACCATTTCCCCCTATTTCATTATCTCTTTGGATTTTAGGGTGTATTGAACCAAGAAGGGGTTGTCCCTCATTCTATGGGAAGAAGGGGATGAAGGCCCAGAGGGATTGTTGTTGGGTAAAAGATAAAATCCTATGTATAAAACTTCTAGATGTTTTTCCCAAGGATCACCCAAGAAAGCAATGAAACGCTTATCTTTGAGAAAAGAGGGACCCATAAGAAATATGATTAAAGAATGCTTAAAAGGTTAGTTGGAGGATAGGTGGTCTCATCATGAGTCGGTCCATCATGTCCATGGATATCTAGTGGTATGAAATTACCATCATCTGGTCACCAAGCCACGGTAATGCCTCTAAGTTGCATGGATGAGAGACAGGGGGTCTCATCACGAGCCAACCTTCACATTTCCACTAGGTATTTGTGGGTAACATTGTCATTATCTGGACACCATGTCAAGGCAATGGCCTATAACTTGTCCTTAAATTTATGAAATAAACAAAGAATGAAAAGATAATGGGCTTGGAAAAATTGCATTGCAAACGAAGGTACCACACCCCCTCTACAAAGCCACCCATGAATGAGACACTACAACCCCTTGTATGGAATGATACCTATGCCCATTGAGTCTTGACCCTAACCACTTCACCCACTTTACATGGCTTAGAAGAGGGATCTCTTGGAAATTCTCCTTGACCTAGGGCAAGATCTACCTAATAGGACACCTTGTCAACCCTCCTATATTCAAGCTTGACAAGTCACATAATGTCTTTGAACACTTAACTGTTTGACATAGTAATCTTTGATGCACATTCTTAGTTTGCTCATTTATTGATTGGATTTACTTATCATGATGTTATGACTTGAGATCCTTTAAGGGAGGCTATTTGTCTTTGCAGGACCTAGTTGGTGGACAGTTTTGGAAGAACAAGCCTAGCTTGGGCTTCCATGGGGCTTGATTCCCACAGGTGGATTCCAAGGGCCCACATGTAAGATGAGAGAGATCAAACTTTCAAGGCCTAGAAGATAACTTGGATGACATAACCTAGCCCCCACATGCCAAACGTTTTTCCTAGGAGAGGCAAACGTCACCTTTAGAGGCATGACATCACCTAGGGAGGTTAGGGTTTGGTGGTGAGGTTGACATGCATTGGCACAAGGATGTTTTGAGGGGCTTGAGGCTTTGACCATGAAGGAAGTTATTTGGATGCTTGACATGTGGCTTTGGGAAGCCTTTCTACACTCCTCCATCACCAACAACCTTCTCCTACTGCCAAAATGTCCCCTAGAGGGGTGACGTCTTTATAAACTAGGGTTTTCTATGTGCAAAAGTGGAATTAAAGTGAATTGTTTAATATTACTTTGTAAAAGGGGCAAGATTAGGGTTGTTGACCCCTAGTCTTGTGGTTTACCCTTAATTATGTGGAAAAACTATCTTATTGACATTTTGTATAAATAAGAGATCATAAGATCTCGTTTTAACATAACTCTCCCTCTCGTGAGAAGTACTTGGACTGAAATTTTCACTACCATTGGGGGTTTTTCTCTCTTGTGCTATGATATGGTTTCTCTTTGGTTGTGGAGTTGATGATGATGATGCACTAGCCTTTGGAGGTCATTTCTAGCTTATTGTGCTGGTTTGCATTGGCATGTTAAGGCTTTTTCTTGAAATTGTATGGTTCTTTACTTTGTTATTATCATTGGTAATTCAAGTTAACATTGTTTTGGCCAAGGCTAGATAAGGAGCATAAGGATATACACCCCTAACCTAGTTTCCACCACTATTGTAGAGCTTTTAAAGTTATTTTGCAAGGGTTTTGTTGAGGAAGTAAGAGGATTTACACCCTTCAATTTAAAACCCTAGCTAGGCTACTTACCTTCGAAAGTAAGAGGATTTACACCCCCAAGGGTTTAGTAGTCCTAGATATTTCTTTTTGACCCCATTAACCCATAACTAAAGGCACTAATATTGCATTGCAGAAACAAATATTGCATTGGGAAACATAATTTCTTGTCATATTTACTTTTTGCAACTTGGATTGTGTTCCCTGTGCTTAGAGCACGTCACAGCCACTAGGGTGTCCCCATCAAAGGGATAGTTCTTGATTTTGTTACAAATTTTCATATTCATCCATTAGGGATGCAGAAAACCTAATCTAATTGCTTGAATAACTCTCTAATCAACCGTTGGAATTCGCCCAAAGTTTGCACACTTATACTTCTTGGTCTAGTGCACTTTTTGGCAAAGTTTGGAGGAGTTTTAGTGGATTATTTTCTTGTTGTAATACATTTATTGTTACAGCCATAAGGCTGATATAATCTGTTGCTGAAAGTGTTTGCAACAGCCTTGTCTTTTTATGCTAGCATCTTGGTCTTTTATCTTGAGTTTTGCTAGTGTTTAGCTAGTCTTTCTCTTGTATTTTTCACTTGATTTCTAGCATTCCTCTTGCAGCTTATGATGCCATGTTTTTGTTGATATAAATTTTTACTAACATCTGCTATTAGGGACAACAATCTTAAATTTATTTTCCAATTGGTTATATTGCAATATATGCTCTTTTTTCTGGTGTCTCGGGCACGTACTTCACCATTTGCAGGTTACTCAACATACTTGGAAACCATTGGACCTTCCCAAGATTATTTTCCAAGACCTTCATACCACTTAGAATTGACATTTAGGGACATCCTCTCCATCTTCATCCTTTTCCATCTCATTCCCCTAGGGTCACCAGGATTCCCCCCTTGAGGTGACTACCTCACCTCTAAAGTGACGGGGACACCTACCGAAGGTGACAGTGAGTAGATGACCTCCTAGTTGTCACCATTTGGTGGTTGGGTCAAGATTTTCCCAACCTACAACTTGTGCGATAACAGTAACATCAAGTAAGGAACACAATAGAGGCAACCAACCCAAGCAATTAACCCAAAACCTCCTACACAAAGCTCAAAACACCCAACCACGTGAACTAGCTCACTAAACTATACATGTATGTATGTATTTGATGTATCCTAACCATATCATACCCTGATTTTTGGTGTAGATATAGTATTTATATCCATTCCTTTATCCATAATTATTCTACTTAGAGTTGCACACTTCAAAACATTTGCAAGCTATCGGGCCATAAATTCATGTTACCAGCTACTAGTATTGTTATTACAATCTTCAAGTTTTGTAAGAGCTTGTGCCAACAAACATCTAGAAACTTCCCTTCATGGAACATGTGGTATGTGTATTCACTAAACAATCGGGCTTAGTTTACAAGACTCTCGCAGTGGAATTGACAAAATATGGCTAAAAAAAGCAACTTCCTTTGAGATGACTTCCAAGTTGATAGCAAATTTAAAGCAGGAGCTTGTGAAGGGAACAATGACCACACACTAGTAAAGGTAAACTTCAACAAAATAGTGACAAGTAAACGCTTTGAAGCACTACTTAATCATAATTAGTAATCTATCAAAAATAAAACCAACTAAAAAGAGAGCCTAAAACGAGTCCCTCTTTTGAATTCGGAAGTCTTGGTCCTTGGGTTACCAACAACGGTATTGTAGTAAGAACATATCAAGGGAGCCCTTCATACAAGGCATATGTATAAAATAATGCATAGTCAAAAGTACACAATGATTACGAATGAGTAATTTATCAAAAATAAAACCAACCCAAAAAAGAGACTGAAACAAGGAGTGTCTCTTCTAAATTGAGGAGTCTTGGTCCTTGGGTTACCAACAAGGGTATGCACAGGTAGAGAGAGTGCACTTTATACAAGGCGTATGCATAAAAGACTGCACCATAAAAATTATACATTCAAATGACTTCTTTCATAACATATGATCCGGTGTAAACTGTCATGGATATTCCACTGGAACAGTTCGTCACAACAAATCTTATAATATTCTAAAATCTCAGATTATGCAATTTATTTCCTCAGATCCCAAATAAATTATTACTAACTTATTGCTTATATTTATAAAAATGAAAGAATAGACAAATATACACTCCATCCACACAATTGAACGCAAGATGTAGCCTGGGAAACCTGATATGAGATAAAGCCCAGCTAGAAAGTGAGGCCTGTGCTCTGCTCTCTTTTCTTTAGTTATGAAAAATGTGAATACAAAGAAAGGAGCACTCACTATAGAGTTGCCTATGAATTTGTGGCATGAATGGCTACTATGGACTCTTATTCCTACCTATGTCATGCTCTCAAATTCCACTCCTTGGATGCTCTGCTCGACTATGGAACAAGTACACTACAAAAGAATCGAACCCCTTCTCTTCCTAGTGACCCAATATTTAACATACTCTGATAGTTGTCTACGGTTAGGGTTTTTGCATCCTCGACCCTCAATTAGTGATAAGGTTTTGAACCTTCTAGAATATTATTGAAAATCCACATGAGGCTAGCCCCACATGTGTGAGTAAGGGGGGTTGACATGGCATCCACTTGTACCATGGTGGTCAACAAGGTAGGTCAACTTGCAGGAGGCATAAATTCTACATACGAGCTTCGATTGAGGCGATTTTTGCATCGTTGGAAGGATCTAGATGTGTAAAATAGCATCAAGGGCATAGGAGCTATGTTTACAAAGTTTTGACCCCAAAAATGTCGTTTGATGCCTCAAAATAGCTCTGGAAGGTTTCATACCCCAAATCTCCAAACTAGGACCTACCACTAAAACGAGCCAATTCCTCAAATTTTTCCACCCAAAAAGTACGAAGATAGATGAAAAATTATATAATGATCCATTCTAGATCAATAGATGAAATATCTTACCGAAGAAAAGCCATAAATTAATTAATAAGAGCTTATCTAAGAACATGCATAAATTAATACATAGTCAAAGTGGACACAATTGAAAATGCATGCAATAGTCGATGATACAAAGTTGGATTCCACGTCACCTGCACACTTACCAAAACCCATAATTTTACCAAGTATAATCCACTTCTTGTTAGTTCATACCTCAAGGTTCTATGAAACTTAAATAACTTGAAGATTAACAATGACAACGTGATGGTTAAAAACTTATATGAGCTTTGAAATACCCATAAAATGCAAAAGCAATCGATTGGCTTGCTACTCCAAAGTCCTCTATGTATGTTATAATGTGTGATGTGATTTGATTGTCTCTTTTCATCTATTTATAATCCTCGTTCTATAGTACAACACCGAAAGAAAATCAATTCCTAATGTTGGCACTCCTTTAAAGTTGTTCTTCGATTCAATGTTGCTACCTCTCAAACCCTCACTTATCGAGATAAAGTCTCAAAGCTCAAGAAAGGACCTAGAGGAACTAAGAAGAAATGGCATTTTCACCTCACCAACCTTATTCACACTTTAGGCCTACTCTCCTCCATCTCAAGGGGGCTTCCCTATAATAGGATTGCTTGAATTTTAGGCTATGAAGTGGAAAGTGAGATGTGTTAAATTTTTGAATACTAGACTCGCTGTAGTAAATAACCAGGATCTCAAGAAGATTAACCAAGCACAAATTAAAAAACAAAATATTTATACTAATCTAATCAGTGGACTTTTCCAGTGGGGCCGACTTGTCCTTTCTGGAAAAATTATAATTTCCCATTATAATTTTCCTATGGGGCGACTTCTCTTTTGGAGCAATATAATTTTACTTTGTTATTCTCTATGGAGACAACTTCTTCTCTGGGATCATTCTTGACTTCATTTGCATCTTCATCTATAAGAAAGGGTTATGTAGGAGGTGAATATCTCTCGCAACTACCAGAAACATCAACACTCCCTTTTAGCCAGGGAGGTATTCTCCATGTTGTTTTTCCTATGTTCCTCATAGCCTCACAAGCTATGCCATTGTCCTCCGACCATTCCATGGTCACACAGACCATGCTACTGGTAGCATCATCACGTCGCACATGACTACACCCAACCTGCACCTTTTCTAGGGCTTCATTACCACTAGAATACACTAGGACCTACTCGCCCATAGTGTGGCACTAGGACCTACTTTCCTATAGTGCATCGTCAAGGACCTACTTGCCCATGATGTGTCCACTTGGTCAACTCCCAAGGGATGTTTCCTCATGGTCTACTCCCATGGGATGTTGGGTGCCACCCCAAGACAACTTGTCACTACTCTAACAAGTGTCATTCTCAACTCCGTCTCGAAGGAGTGTTCTTCAAGTCAACCCAGCCCGATATGGGGAGAATATCAAGGGAATCCCCACATATCGACCCATACCATACCCCTAAGGAGAAGACCTGTCTCAAGTCAACCCAACCCAGCACAAATGAGGAGAATAATCGTCACAGGTCAACCCAGCTCAATCCATCGGGGAGAAGACTGGCAGAAGGCACAACACACTCGCAGATCGACCCAGCGCACTGCCCTGGGGAGAAGATTTGGAAAGTGTTCTCATAGGTCGACCCAACCCACTATTCTGGGCAGAAGACATGGAGAATGTCTCACGAAGCTACAATCATCAATACTCCCTCTTAACGAGAGGGGCATTCCACTCCAATTTTATCACGGAAGTACTCAAACTTCGACTTGGCAAGAGGCTTGGTGAGAACATCTGCAATCTGCTCATCAGTAAGAAGGTAATACACTATTACTACCTTCCTCTGCACCATATCTTGAATGTAATGAATCATGGTGGGATCCAATATCTGATTAGACAATCCTGCAAGGAGCTTCCAAAGCCACACTGCTTCACATATTGCAATATACTATGTTTCTGTGGTACTCAAATCCACAAAATTTTGTTTCCTGCTACACCAGGAAACCAGGATAGATCCAAAATTGAAGCAACACCCTTAGGTGTTGTTCCTGTCAACTGCGCTTTTTGCCCAATCTGAATCAGCATATCCCTGCAGTCTCATATCAACACTGAAAGCATGTCTTATGCCATATCCAACTGTGCCTCGCAAATATCTCAACACATGCTTTGCAACCACCCAATGTATCTGTCTCAGTTGACTCATGAACTAGCTAAGTGCATTCATTGCATAGAAAATATCTTGTTTGGTGCTAACCATATACATCAATGATCCAATCAGCTACTGGTATATGGTCAGATCAATCAAGTCTGAATCGGAAGAAGATTCACTCAACTTCTTCAGATTCATCACCATTGGTGTGTTCATGGACTTATAGTCCAATATCCAAAATCTCCTCAAGATCCCAACTGCGTACCTCCCCCAAATTAGGAAGATCTCGTCAGTTCTTTGTCACACCTCAATTCCCAAGAAGTAATGCATCATGCCAAGATCCTTCATATCAAATTCAGAGGCCCACTCATGCTTGCACCAAGCAATGATATGTTCTTCTTCGGTGAGAAATAAATCATCAACGTACAAGATAAAAATCAGGGACTCACCATCAACAACCTTATAGTACAGGTTGGCATCAACAATGCTCTTGCTGAAACCCAAAATCATCAGGTATCCATCAATTCTCGCATACCAAGCTCGAGGTTCCTACTTGATTCCATACGACGCCTTCTTCAACCTGCACACATGGAACTCCTTCCCATGAATTACGAAACCATATGGCTACTCGATATACACCTCTTCCTCAATATCGCCATTGAAGAAAGTTGTCTTCACGTCCATCTGATGTAATCTCCAACCCAAGGCTGAAGCAAGTGCAATAATCGTCTGAATGGAGATATATCGAGCAACAAGAGCAAAGGTCTCCTCATAGTCTATTCCCTCCACCTGAGAGAATCCTCTAGCTACAAATATCGATTTGTGTTTATCGATGCTCCAGTCAGCTGCATGTTTTATCTTGTAAATCCAATTGGAAGATACCACAGACTTCCCTTTGGGTCTCGAAAAAATATCCCACACATCATTCTTCATGATGGACTAATGCTCCTCCATCATGGCATCCCTTCATACTGGATAACTAGATGCCTCCTCATAATTGGAAGGCTCAGATTCAATGATGTGGCTCATGGATGCAACATATCTTGAGAAACTCTAAGGTCTCTTACTTTCTCTGAAAGTACCATGAGGAGTGCATATCTATCTGCATCTTGTAGAGTCTGATGAGCCCAGGAAGGCCTTTTTCGACTATTGAAATATTGTAACTGCAAAGAGTATTCTTATTATTATTGATATATTATTCATAGGATCAATCCCCATTGTGGATTGATCATGTCGGTTATTGTAATAGGACCAAATCCCCTT
>JASDQU011444525.1:0-23162 GCA_032191745.1 Picea mariana
AGAGAACGTCATATATTACCTTAGTCTAGGCCTGGCTGGACAGGAACACAACTACTCTCATGTTGAGAAAATTGCTTTGGCAGTTGTCCATGCTATCCAATTGTTCAGTCACTACATTTTTCTTCGCAAGACCACCATCATCGTCATCATCAACCCTTTCCAATATGTGTTAACATGACGGGTCATTGGCGGAAATATCATTAGATGGATTGTAATCCTCTAGGAATTTGACTTGGATTTTGTTTCTGCAAAATCCAAAAAGTCAATGGTCTTTGCTGAACTCATTTTGGAACTTTCAGTCAACTCTAGTGATATCATGCCTGAAGAATCACCTATTAATGGAGATATTTTTCTAATTTCATCTTCAGACCCCTGTTATGGAGATATAATTTTGTATCTCCATACTTTGAAGTTCCCTGCTTCTTCTTTTCGCGGTGAGCGTCCATGAATTTGGCATCAGACACGAAACTATCTTATCGTCGATGACATGTTGTATTGTTGAGGTGTAGAGTGCATTCTTTGACGATGCCTTACCCACAGAGAAGGAGATATATTTTTGAAAAAATGTCATACAGGAGCATGTGGCAGTCATTTTTCTCGGTTGGAAACAAACAAAAATATTTTACGTGCAGGTTACTTCTCGACCTTGTTAATCAAGGATTATGTGGAAGCGGTAATGAAGTGCCACCCATGCCAGATCTTTTGTCGGAAGATGTAGGCACATCCTTCTCCTATGTTTCCTGTCATATGTGTTGGTCCTTTAACCAAGTGGGGATTGAATTTACCATATGTCACCCGATATCAATGAGGGGGCATCGTTACATCATCGTAGAAGTAGATTACTTCAACAAGTGGGTCGAAGCTATGCCAACATTCAACAATCATGGAGAAACAACGACTATTTTCATCTTCAATCAGATAGTAGCAAGGTTTGGTATCCTGAAGAATATTTTCATTGACCATGACAGTCACTTCCAAAACAAAATGATGGCTGAATTAATGTCAAAGCTTGGGTTTAAGAAGGAAAATTTGTCACCTTATTACCCACAAGAGAATGGTCAGGTTGAAGCTGTGAATAATTCTCTCAAGGATATTCTTTAGCGAAAAATCAATTATTCCAATTCGAATTCGAATTTGATGTTATATTCAACATTGTGGGCCTACTCAACATCTATGAAGACTGCCACCGATTTTTCACCTTTTCAACTTGTATACGGGATCGAAGCAGTCTTACCTATTGAATGTCAGATTCCTTCTTTAAAGTTGGGAGTTGAATTATGGTTGGACACTTCACCGCTTGAGGAATGCCTTTTATATCTTGAGCAGCTCGATGAGTAGTGTCCTGATGCATCCTTAGCCAATAAGGCTCATAAGAAATGAGTTAAGTGTCAGTATGATTAGTCCATTCATCCTCGTAGTTTCTTCGAAGGTTATCTTTTCCTAGTCTATGATCAAGACAAAGGTTCCCTGGGGGCAGGAAAGTTCAAACCCATGTGGTTCGGACCACTCATTGTGAAAGAGGTCTTGGAGAAAGGCGCTTACCATCTGGTTTATTTTGAGGGAAATTCCTTGGAAGAGCCTAGAAATGGGCTCTACCTTAAGAAGTACTACTCTTAGTTTGGTCACCTGGGTGACTTCTTATATATATGTATAGCCTCTCATACATTTTTGTCTTTTTTGTTTTGTGGACGTGTAGTTATTTATGTCTTCTTTTTTCATTGTGGAAGATGTCAAGTAAATCAAAGGTTTATTTTGGGTTCGCGGAAAACACTAGCTGACACATTTAGAGGCTTGCTTCTGTAGCTTGGGTGATTTTCTCATCTCGAGGCTAGTTGTTATCTTTCGGAGGTATTTGTTTATGTGACGCTGAAAACAATTTTTCCGAGTACATCGTAGTGATAGAATGGCTTCATGATGCTTTGTCACAGGGTATTTGTCTCCTCCAGGTCTACCTAGATGCTCAGTTGGTGGTGTCCCAATTAAATGGGGTTTACCATGTTTATGATCCCACTCTTCAACGAAAATTACTTAAGGTACGCCTCTTAGAACGATCTTTCAATTACATTACGTATATCCATGTTCCTAGGATATTTAATCATCTAACATATACTCTAGCTAATCAAATTTTAGATTGGCATGTTTCACACACATAAAAGAAAAGAAGACACATACACATGTAAATACATTTGTAAAAATGTCATCCATAAGAAAAAAAATATGTATTTATATATATATATATGTCCAAAAAATAGTGTCATGAGTACATAGGTGGGCATGAAAGCCTTAAAAGTGATCAGTCTACATCGTTGGGATTATGCCCTCAAAAATACATATGGTACAAAAAGTTCCCTCGGCACATCAACGGTCTAATTCTATATAAGGATGAGTCCTATTGGCCCTACTATAGTGTACAACTCCATTCGCCAAATGATGGAACAACTGGACCCAAGTTCGAGGCACCTTTACTACATGAGGTTGCATAGTAGGGGGGAGATCCTCGATCATGGCCATAGGGACAACACGAGTGAGTGCAGTAAGGTTGTGCTCCACTCGTCGCAAGACTCTATTAGCCTCTCTGGCTGGGGGTCCCCCTGCTACTGCTAGCCCTCTTTCTATTGTTGGTCCTTCCTTGGGTCGAGGACATCGCCATGTCCTAGTGAAGTCTGCTAGTTGTACAGCCCCCACGTATGGACACAACAGATACATGATTCAATACTCTATACACACATGAAAAGGATATATATGAAAATTATAAGTTAAATAAAATTTAAAAAATATGTCACCTATCTCGCCTCACTCCTTGTCGAGAGGCACAAGCATGTCTGGGTCTCTAGTGAAGTTGATCCATGCATATGGGTAATCCTTGATCAGTGGGATCTAATGTTCCCACTAGTCAAAAAAATTGTCTTCGAAGGCCTCTATGGTCCTCCCTCCACCCTGTCGAGGCAGAAACACTTCCCACCTGCTCACTATTGGGAAGGAGGCTACATGCCCCCGTACCGTCTCTCTGGAACTGAGACTGGGCACCCTGTCAAAGTAGAAAGAAAAAAAAATGGTACTGAACCTGAAGTTCTTCTTAGTATTCCACCGACACTATGTATGTTGTCTCTTCATGCATACCGACATGGTCGTACTCCAGTAAAAATTTTTGGCCTCCAAACACTGAATGGCATAATGCATGTGTGCTTGGGAGGCCTGGTGAAGGGCTATGGATCCAGTAATTCGCCCGATCAAAAGTAAGATCACACACATAGATAGGTTGGTGATCTTGTGGATTGGCACCTGAGAACCTACCTTCTCATTGTTGGCTTCACAATACATCTGAATGTAGTCCTTGATGTTGAAAGGCCCTGGAGGAAAAGTCCTCAAGTTAAAGGGTTTCCCTCTTCTCAAGAGGCCAATCAAGAAGTAAATTTCCTCTATGGTTGGGGTCAGTGATTAACCCTCTAGTATGAAATCCTCTACATAAGGATGCGAATACTCCACAAGAGCATTGAACAACCTCGTTTGTGCCGTCATGAACAGACACTGGAAAAACTTCCATAACCCGCATTGTTATAGTGCGACAATGGCTACAGGGTACTCTTTGACCAAGACGTCGAGATCCTCATGCCCTCTCTCTCTCTAGTGAACATACATCTTGTTTCATGGAAAAAATGGACGAGAGTCATTACTTTCTTTTTATTTTTTCAAAGTCTATAAAGGTGTACAGAGGTTGTTTTGTACACAGTCACGTATGTACACAAGATGTGGGTTTTTTTCCCAAGTACATGCGTGAGCTGGCCTTGGAGAACCCGCGTACACACAGGGATGTTCTTTTTACAAGAGCATGCCCCCTTAAAACACAAAATTAAAGATAAAATAAGGCATTAGAATTCAAGTATGAGTGATTTTTACTTACTTGGTCCAAACAAAAATTCGTTTCGTCCACTGAAGCTCCAAGAAGCCACTCTTTTTGTGAAGGTGTCTTTTCACCTTTTGGTTGATTTTCAAATTGCAATGGTAAAAATGAGTTGTCCATTTCTATTTATAGACTTTTTTCCCCTTTTTTCCCCTTTTTGAGCCCCTTTGTTTTTTTTGCTAGCTTGGTGATCACTAGATTTCACTTCTGAGTTTTTTGTTGGTCATTCTAGTACTCTTTTCCTTTTGGTTTGGTAATATTTTTTGAGATTGGTCACATTTTTTGGTATCCTTTGGTAAAAGTAATTTTTTTCAACTATTTGCATATAAGTTAGGCTTTCATTCCCACTTTTTGCATATTCTTGTTTTTTTCACTTTGTCATAGGATCGACCCCACTGAAGTGCGACACATAACCTTCATTACTTCTTTAGAAGTGTCGTAATTAGGTGGTAGAGCCTACCTTTACATGGATTCCCTAGATAGATCCTTACTGCAATTTTTTTGTACATGCTGTCAGTAATGACTATAGGCTTGGGAGTCCTTTTTAGTCTTGTCATGATTACAAGACAAATCATCATTCTTTTTTTCACCATCATCCTAGGACTTACCCTCGAGACTCCCTAATGAGCATGCTTTGTTGTCTTTCAAGATCACTTTGAAATTTGAAAGAAACATCCAACGAGACTATATTTATTATTTTTGATCTCATCTGGATTACTTAATAAAAGTAGCTCCCTGGAGTCTTCTTTAATCCCTTTTTATACTCTCTAAAAATGAAAATATTACTGAGAGATCTTGTTTTCCTTCACACTCACCAAACTCCAATTTGAAGGCACATATGTCCGATGGTAGTTTACCCCTTTTTCGGTCTGGATGGCTAAATTTATAAATAAAGGTATCCTCTAGGAACTTTGGTTCGCTAATAGAGTACTACCAGGCGTAAGTTTAACCCTTTTTCGGGCCCGAGGGACTAAATCTTTGAAAAATGAACATTCTCCTTGATTTTGGTTTATCACCTTTTTTGGGCCTTCAAGATTACTTATAAAAAAGGAAACCAGTTGTGTTGATTATATGTTTAGTATAATGCACTCATTAATTATCAATCTAGGATTCGTAATCAACAGAGTTACAAGACACCAGTAAGAAAGGTAATTTCTAACGTCATGAGTATAGAACTATGTATGCTGGAAACAAATCAAAATAGCAAACTGAAATGCACTTTGGTTTTCTTTCACAGAGAGGCTATCTACTCCATTATGTCACATGCAAGTATGAGATGGAGTTGGTTTGATAGATCAAAACTGTTATCTGACCCAGAAAACTAACTATGCAATCCACACTTCTGAAAGGGAAATCACACATCAATCATCAAGACATAGCATGGGTAGTTCAACAGTCAATATACTGAGTATGTTGTGGTTCACAATGTCTTGTTGTGAACTCCACTAGTTCCTCTTCAGATATGTCTGACTACTGCTACCAACATTCATGTCTAAAAACCAATTCATAAAAACAAAGCATATGCAAAACCAGAGTAAATAAATATCTTTAAGCAATCATTTAACCAAAATCCTAAACTGAATTATCTTCTATTGCCTGAAGCTGTTAGAGATGATGAATTAAATTGAGAAATCAAATCTTCAGCTATTCTAACAATTATACTACTAAAACCAAATGCTAACATTAACCTACACGAATGGTGACCTTTGTTGGGTGGTGGGCCCTTGCCACTCCAACAGGTCAGCGACTGGAGTCTACTGTAAGTTGGTCTTCGATCCACACATCACTCTTACTCAAATATTAAACATGGAATTGGATTAGGCTAACAACTCAATTCACATTGATTCCTTAATAATCGAAAGCATGGACATAAGTGGAATCCTTTCATTAATACTCAAACTGAATATACGTTCCACAATATGCAACGCTGCTCTCTATTTCTTCATATGTCTATATGTCCAAATCCCCCTCTCCTCTCTCCCTTACCATGACCATGTTCTTATAGAGTTCAGGTCGTGATTTACAAGGAAGAGATCATTAATTACATGGTAATCAAATCTGATGGTTACTTGATTACTTTGCTAAACTAGGTTACTTCCATCCCACAATATTCTCAATATCATTAGCATCTAGAGATTTAATCAACCATCAGATCTTCACAGGTGGAGGTACCAGAATCAGACAGTCATGTTGGTACCGGAATTAGACAGTCACGTTGGTACTGGACTATAACAGGAAAACTGTGTTATTTTATTAATCCACTCCAAATCACCTTCCATAACTCTGTAAACGTATCGAAGTTTCAAAAATGGCTCATTAGAGACCTAATTGGCCATGCTAGGAGAAAAACCCATGTTTTAGAATCTTCGGATTCGCTTCCATGTACACGAAAATTGAGGCACAAGTTGGCAGTTTGAGATTTTTGTATTTTATGAAATATTCCCCCTGAGATGGAGGTCCACATGTGTGATCTGGGTGAATTATGACACACATGTCTTCATTTCGATGAAGTTCCCAATAAAACCCATGTCCCCGATTTTCTTCTAGAAGACTTCAAAATTTGACTTTTACTCTAGTACCGGATGACTGGAAATGTCAACGATCAAGGCTACCTAGTCACCCAACCTATTTATTCAAATCACACCATTAGAAGATCTCTTTTTAATAAATTAACACATTTTCACTAATAAGAATGTACAAACTATGCATAAGTATTGAACTACCTCATGGGCTCTTCTTAGGTTACACTTTTACACCAAGTATGGGAAAACCAGGTATGTAACGAGGCCAGTTGATCAAATTAAATGATTAGAACATGCATTAAAACATGACAAAATGAAATCCCAACATTCCCCCATGCCTAAACTATTGCATGCCGTCATGCAAAACTGTCAATCCATACTTCAAAATAGACTTGAAACACCAATTCATGTTGGTCAACCCCCATGCCTACTTAATTGCAGGTCTAAAGAAAACCTGATATTCAACCAGGGTTTGGTACAAACGAAGTATTGGGAATGGAGTACCAAAACAAGTATACAATGAATGAATTCTTGTTGAGCAAAGTGTAAGTGACCATTCATAAGAGCATTTATTAACCGAGAGTTCAACAATCAAGTGACTATCATGATGACATGACATAATCAAGTAAGAAGTGTGCTTTGTAATATGAACTTAATGCATAATCGATACAATTCTTACCAGTAAAAATTAGAATGATAGCACATACCTTGATAACTTGTGATATTTGATACTAGTTCAGGAAAATACCAAAGATTGAGTCAATTTTACCAGAATCTGTCACTAGTACTTGGTGAGAGTTTTAGTACTAGACCAACACAAAATTTGAAGTACCAGATCACTGCAAAGCTGAAGGTATATGACTGATTATAAATTTATACATAATTGGCCCAATTTTACCTCAAGTTTACCTTTACTTTAATGTACGTTGCAGGCTATGGAGTGGAGGATGGATCAAAGTACATGCTGGCTAAAACTGAGAGCTACTAGAGATCTAGGAGGGAGTTGATGAATACTGATATGTTGGGATTCCTTCTCTCTCTCTCTCTCTCCCCCATGCCTGTTGGTTTGCATGTCCTCATGCAAACTCTTTTATCACATGCTTCTAAAAGAAATTACTACAAGATGAAAGAGGACTATGTAAAACTGGTGCATGTTGACTATATGACCATTGCATAACCACATGATGTGTATGATCTGAAACATAGGCTAACTGTTCTTATGTTTAAAACTTGCAGAGTATCTGAAACAACGATCATCATTCAGGCTGGAGCTTATTGGAGGATCAGTACTGGAATTTCTTGTACCTTATGGAGCTTCTTTAACCTGTGCTTGTACTTGAGTTTCTTCCTTATTTTGCAGGGTTGTTATTGCATGATGCCCTCTGAAGATGAGTTGTGAGTATGGAAAAGAGTCCTGAAAGAGGCTCTTTGACCCTCCCCCATGCCAAAGGTGTTGCATATCCCTATGAAAAAAGATTTGGCACACTGTATCACAATGAAAAAAAATTGATAAGAGAAGATAAACCTAATCAAATTCCAAAAGTGCTTCTGTTATCTAGCATATGATCTCATGCCTTAAAAAATGAAATTGCCTTTCTTTTGATGACGTATTGACAAGCAACAGTATTTAGCAATGAAAACAGGGAGTTTTATTATTTTTCCAGAAGAACAGTCCCAACCTAACTTCCTTCAGAGATTTACTATCATTAGATATTATGGATAAATTTCACAGTATAAGTAGATTAGATTCCCTAGTTAGGGTTCCACTCTTAAGATGTTTCCTTCTTAGGTAATGTAGGCGTTAGATGTGAGACCGATAAGGTTGACTTAGGGTAATTCTCAAATGGACATTTGCTTGTAGTATTCATTTTTCTTGTTAATCTAGAATTTATATATATATTTTTATGACAAAAGTGAATTTTTCAATCAAACAAGTATAAATGAGACATTCACAAACCAGAACCCACTACCAGCAAGCTGTTCAGTACTCCGATGGGGTAGTTGTGTTATTTAGTGAGAGACATACCTTCCCCAGGTAGAATGCCCCATTGCCAATAAGCCTGTTCAGTACCCTGATGGGTTTTCCTAGTCATACCACAGACCGGTACCTGCTGCCAGCAGACCTGTTCAGTATCCCAACGGGTTAGTCTCTTAAACCCTTTTTCTATCAGAGGCTTCTTGTCCCAGTCACTTATTTTAATTTTTGTTAAAGAGTGTTTTTGCACAGGTGACAGGGGGAGGCTTGTCTGAAAACCCTTTTACAGGTTGGGATGGTATTGGGTTAGAAGATATACTCTCTTATTTGAAATGTCTTTAAAGATTTGTTTGAAGGAAAAATAAACTCATGTATTTATGTTACTTCTTTTGAATATTCTACATGTATGGTCTGTCTGAGTTTGTCCATAAGAGAATGACCTAAAGTTACCTTAGGGTACTGATACATCCTCTTCCCATAAATTTTTCCTAGTGTGCCCACGAGAGAGAGTGTTCATATACTCATATGCTACTCTTTAGTAAAGATAGTCCAATGATTACTGTTGAAGTATAGTTAGGGTGAAATAGTTACTTGTAGGCTAATATTTTTAATCCCTTTAATCATGTTGAAGTACTGATGATGTTTGTAATGAAATTTTTGATGAAAACAACCTCTAAACTTTAAATCGGATTAAGCATGGTTCTTATCAAACAATAGAGGAAAAATAAATTAAATCTTCTCAGTCAAGCAACAAAACCAAAAGAAATTAAAGCAACTGAACCAAAAGAAATTAAAATACGTCCGTTTAGCCAACAACTGAACTAAAAGAAATTAAAATGCTTCCCTTTAGTCAGCAACTGAACCAAAATAAATTATTTCGTCTAGGCTTGCATGAGAGATTCAATTTGATGTTATATCCAGCTCCTTGGTTTCAGCTCGAATGGAACACAATAGGTTTATGATTTGCAGGCCTCATAGTGTGACTGGAATACTTTTCTTATGTGTATATGATCTTCTTCTTGAACATCTGATGGTTCACTATCAACCAAACTATAAGCAATCTGGGCATAATATGGCACTATTTCTGCAGCTGCTATTTTCAAGTATAACAACACATGTTTCCATTTATCATCTGAGAAAAGACTACCATCATTGTTCATCAAATGAACAAAAGCAGACACACCAATTCCAACCAAACTTTGGACCCGCTGCTTTATAAAGTTTGTTAGAAACTCCATCACTTCCCAAGTAAATGGTTTACTGAATCATAGAACTTGACAAAAGATCAACAAGTAGTTGCAGTGCCAATGTACATGTTTCAGAAACCCAAGAATATTCATCAAGATCATTATATTTGTTTTCAGATTTAACAAGCATAGCAGTCATTTTCAAGTATAACAATCATCTTCACTTTATCATGTTATCATTTGCAAAGAAAATCAAGATTGATGAATAACTTTTAATACATTACCGGATTTCTTTGCAGTACCAGATTATGACAAACTTGTTGGTATTGGATTAAAATAGTCTCTTCTAATACCGGACTAGCACAGATTTGTTGGTACCGGACCAACACAGTACTGAATTATATGCTGGTGCAATAGTTTCCCTGTAATCTTGGTAGTTTCTTGAAGTTCAAATAATCATCAATTGAGATGTAATATTATCTACATAGTAAAACAGAGAAGTAATATCCCAGCTGCAAGGTGTAGCACTACAAAACTCCAATACCCATCAGTGCTTCCTTTATTCAAACAATTTAGAAAATATAGCAGTCATACTCCCTAAAGTTAATTTATCATTTTAACCATAAAGGTTAGCCAACAAGATCTTATACCAATGTTTAGGTACCAGACTGTTTTTTTGTTTTTGGTACTGGACTAGCATAGAGTGCTAGTACCAGATTTTTTTCTGGTACCGGAATAGCACAACACCAGATGACATGTTGTAGGCTTCCCTGTATCCTTGGAAAGTTCTTGAAGTCCAAATTCTTTGTAAATTTACTTTTGAGGATTCATACTGCTAACACACTAGTAAAAAAATAAAAAAAATAAAAAATTGAAATTGCAGTGAAAAAGTGAGACAAAGAGATTAATGGTCATGCTCGTAACGTGGAGATGTGAAAACCTCCCTTTTTTGAAGCATTGTCCACCTGTTCTGGTTGTCACTTTCATTTTATTGGAAAACAAAACTTATCAACACACCAAATCACTTTAATTTTTGTAGAAGATATAAAAAGTGTTGTTGCACCAAACTAACAACTATATGCAACTTTTATTTACTTATTTACTATCCTTCCTAATTGAGAAAGAGCGAGTCTTTCTTCAAGTATATGAAAATTTCCAATGCAGCCATGTGCAAAACAAATTTATAAGCAAACTCATATCCAAATATGAAAAAGATACCTCAATGGTTGTCCGGACATGAGAGGCCAGCTTCTCTTCTAGGAATGATGCTGTGAATTTTCGAATAAGGGAGAAATATGGTAGTTTACCTACTGTTTGGATCCAACCTTCAATATAATCTAGATTTTCTTGGCTTACTAGATCTTCCATTATCATGTCAAGTAAATCTTTTGAAATATGGTATTCATTGATAAAATATGGTGTCAGGCAGGTAGGAGACTCTTTAATTTCAAGTTCTAGTGTCCACTCTTTATCAGTTGTGGTCCATGACTCTTGAATCTCCTCGAGATGTTGTTTATGAACTTCTGGATCTGCTACATTGTGTGGCTCATGAGTCTCTTGCTCTTCTCTTCCTCCTTGAGATACAAATAAATCTCTGACTGCAACGAAAACTTGGTCCACCTCAAGTGCAGATAGGCCTTTGATAGCAATGAGGATTTGCTCCACTCGATATGTAGGTAGGTCTCCATTTGCTATCAAAGTTTGTGAAATTCCTTGGAGTACCATTTCTTCCTTTACTTATCAAACTCTTAATCATCATTCTTCTGCTGGCTGGTAGATCCTGTCTCGCAACATGGATTAGTACTTGGGGGTTCTTACAACACCCCAAAAATGGTTTATCTTTTAAAGAGATTGAAATTTTAATCTAAAACTACTAATTGCAATAAAACTCACCAAACTTGAACTCCTCACTTACTTGGACCCTGCTGTCACCAAGATATCCTTTCACACGAGTTGGTTCATTAAAAATAAAATTCATAAAGAAAAACACATTTTGCATTAAAAGAAGAAGGCAACCTGGCTTCGAAGAACCCCACTATAGTGGCCGTGTGGCTCTTCACTCACATCTTAAACGTTTTATTCTCCTCCCTCAAGTAGTCCTTAAAAGCATTAAAACAAACCAAACTAAAATTACCTCTTACCGTTTGCAACTCCCTGGCAACGACGCAAAAATGTTGTGTTGATTATATGTTTAGTATAATGCACTCTTTAATTATCAAACCGGGATTCATAATCAATAGAGTTACAAGACACCAGTAAGAAAGGTAATTTCTAACATCATGAGTATAGAACTATGTATGCTGGAAACAAATCAAAATAGTAAACTGAAATGCACTTTGGTTGTCTTTCACAGAGAGGCTATCTACTCCATTATGGCACATGCAAGTATGAGATGGAGTTGGTTTGATAGATCAAATCTACCATTTGACCCAGAAAACTAACTATGCAATCCACACTTCTAAAAGGGAAATCACACATCAATCATCAAGACATAGCATGGGTAGTTCAACAGTCAATATACTGAGTATGTTGTGGTTCACAATGTGTTGTTGTGAACTTCACTAGTTCCTCTTCAGATATGTCTGACTATTGTTGCCAACATTCATGTCTAAAAACCAAATTCATAAGAACAGAGCATATGCAAAAACAAAGTAAGTAAAGATCTTTAAGCAATCATTTAACCAAAATCCTAAACTGAATTATCTGTTATTGCCTAAAGCTGTTAGAGATGATGAATTAAATTGAGAAATCAAATCTTCATCTATTCTAACAATTATACTACTGAAACCAATTGCTAACATTAACCTACACGAATGCTGACCTTTGTTGGGCGGTGGGCCCTTACCGCTCCAACAAGTCAACGACTGGAGTCCACTGTAATTTGGTCTTCGATCCACACATCACTCTTACTCAAATCTTAAACATGGAATTGGATTAGGCTAACAACTCAATTCACATTCATTCCTTAATAATCAAAAGCATGGACATAAATGAAATCCTTTCCTTAATACTCAAACTGAATATATGTTCCACAATATGCAACGCTGCTCTCTATTTCTTCATATGTTTATATGTTCATATCCCCCTCTCCTCTCTCCCTTGCCATGACCATGTTCTTATAGAGTTCAGGTCATGATTTACAAGGAAGAGATCATTAATTACATGGTAATCAAATCTGATGGTTACTTGATTGCTTTGCTAAACTAGGTTACTTCCATCCCACAATATTCTCAATATCATTAGCATCAAGAGATTTAATCAACCACTAGATCTTCACAGGCATAGGTACCAGAATCAAATAGTCATGTTGGAACCGGAATTAGACAGTCACGTTGGTACCAGACTATAACAGGAAAACAATGTTATTTTATTAATCCACTCCAAAGTGCCTTCCATAACTTTGTAACCGTAGCGAATTTTCAAAAATGACTAATTAAAGTCCTAATTGGCCATGTTGGGAGAAAAACCCATGTTTTAGAATCTTCTGATTCGCTTCCATGTGCACAAACATCGAGGCACAAGTTGGCAGCTTGAGATTTTTCTATTTTCCAAAATATTCCCCCTGATATGGAGGTCCACATGTGTGATCTGGGCGAATTCTGACTCACCTTTTCTCATGTCGACGATGTTCTCGATAAAACCCATGTCCCTGATTTTCTTCTAGAAGACTTCAAAATTTGACTTTTACTCTAGTACCAGATGACTGGAAATGTCAACGATCAAGGCTACCTAGTCACCCAACCTGTTTATTCAAATCACACCATTAGAAGATCTCTTTTTAATAAATTAACACATTTTCACTAATAAGAACGTACAAACTATGCATAAGTATTGAACTACCTCATGGGCTCTTCTTAGGTTACACTTTTACACCAAGTACGGGAAAACCAGGTATGTAATGAGGCCAGTTGATCAAATTAAATTATTAGAACATGCATTAAAACATGACAAAATGAAGTCCCAACAAAACTCCTCCCAGAGTTCATAGTTAATCTCTTTCTAGACTCCCTAAAATTTAAAAGATCGTAGAGTGACCTTGTTCCTTCACACTCGTTAAATTGGTCTAGAAGAACATCTACTGGCATGAGTTTAACCCTTTTTCCATCCAATAGATTATAGCTGAAAAATGTATGCCTGTGGATATTTGTCTTGGTGGGAGAGTTCTCCTCAGTTACTATTATATTTTCTTGTGCTAAGGAGACTAAACTCAGAAAAAGGCTGTGAGTCCATAGTTAAGCTCTTTTTAGACTCCTTAAAATTGAAAAGATTGTCTAGTGATATTGTCTTTGTCACACTCATTAAAATGGTTTTGAATAGACATCTCTTCGATGCAAGTTTAACCCTTTTTCGAATCGACTAGACTAACTCTAAAAAAGTTACTCCCTGGAGTCTTCTTTTGCTTTTTTTTAGACTCTCTAAACATGAAAAAACTATCGATCTTACCTTCTTTGGGCTCGTAAAAATTACATAGAAGGGGTCTCACTATGTCATTCTTAATCCCATTTGTGGGTCTCATATTCACATATTTTGTGTAATGCTAGCTCCATGTTTCTCTCAACTGAACCTTTGAAGTATTCATTATACGCAAGCCTTGCAACACTTTTTTCCTCTGCGATCTAACATCTTGACCCATGGAAGAATTTTCCCTGAGTGTCCTTATCCTACGCATGTCTCCTTGCCTCGAGCATTAGTATTTTCCATGCACTTGGAATCAGTTTTCTTGTCATGACACTTGTTCCTCCTTTGTAACGTAGAATTCTTTTATTCTTTTTCAAGCTCTTTAAAATTGAAAAAGACAAAAAAATCAAATATTCCAAAAATAGGGGATGGGAAATATACATTCTTTTTTTTGCTAACAAAGATAGTCTCCCTTTGACAAACCACATACTTACATTTATTCTTCATGCACTGGGACCTAGTATGACCTTAAGAAGTTGTTCTCGCTACATAGAGTTGTATCCTCCTCCATTTGGTTACTCTTCCAAACATATGAAGAGTTTGCGTTGCCTCCTACTTCACAAACTTAAGTCAATGTCATGTTGCTTGAGTCTGATAATATTTCATTCTTTTGTCCAAGGGAATTTTTACCCAACCTGAGTCAGCCTTTCTACATTTTGTCTCTTGACCTTCATGAGTTAGCAATCCCGAGAGTCCATTCAAGTACATATTTGAAATTGACGAAGTTCTTTGCTTGATCATCGAGATCCTCCTGTCTTTCCCAACATATTGTCGAATACCTCATAATATTGAGTCCTACACTCCCATTATACTCCTACCTGAGTTGTGAATATTTTGAAGTTGTTTCTCGAGCTATGAAGACCTCATCTCTAGTCGCAGGCATCGTTAGCTTCTTGAAGATACATACTATGCTTTTATATCTTCGAATGATTTTGAGATGTATATCCACTATGTATTTCTCGTGGATACGCTTTATATAGTTATATGAAATGGATATGAAGTGTATTTGATTAGCAACCATTATTTACTTCATCCTGAGCATGGGTATGCCCGCCTTAGAGAGACAATTATTGTTTTGCAGATGGCACCTCTCGAACTCTGCTCCTAGTCTCACTCAATTTTGTAAATTGGTGAAGATGTTCTAATGTATTTCATACATTAGTGTCTCTTCTGACCTCACACATTAGGGGGCATCTATTATATCCATAAAATTCCCTACTCATCCATACATGGCATTGGCCCTCTTACTTGTATATTTTTCCAAAACATTATTGAGGAGCTCTACTTAAAAAACCAATTTTGCATGTACATGGACTGCAACATTGCATCTCGTGTACATACACTTTTTTCATACTAGACAGTCTGCGTACATACTCTTGTTGCACACTAAAAAACCTATGTATCCTTGCAAAAGTTGCAAAAATTAAAAAGTTGTAAGAATTTCAGTGAAATTCACGGGCTATTTGGAGGTTTCCTAACTAATTCAACTACTATATCCCATCTCCCAACCGAGTAACCATCATTTTTTCACATAAAAGGAGGTGTTGGGATCTCATTTCAGGAACAAACACTAGAATAGTGAAACTCTACCCATTTTCCATCTCCCTTCTTTTCCCAAGCATTTTCAAGCTTGTGTGAGTTACTTCCTCAACATTCCTTATTCAACCCCTTTTCTTCCATTCAATCCATTCCCTTTCATTGAGGAGATAATAATATTGTGAGAAGAGTCCTATTGAAGGTGTACTTTGAGAATTGTAAACAGGAGACTGGACCAAGTTCATGGAACGGTGGTCAGAAAGGATTGTAAGTTTCAGTCTTTGTTGAATGAATAAAATAATCTCTTTTCCCTGTCCCAAATAATGATTTTTTATGTCTTCTCCTTGATTTACATATGACATTTGATATCTAACCCTAATTTATGAATAGGAATATCATGATTGTATCCCTTCTTTGCCTAGTTTTGGATGCAGGTCATCTTTGAGAGGAGTCTTGCAGTCTTTGGAGATACAGATCTTGAGGATATCATCACCAGACATGGGATAAAAGGTACAATTACCTATCTTCTCTTCTACTACTTTATGTTCATTTATTTTGGTATGTTTGGGGCAGATTAGAAACTAGATTCACTTTTAGATGGTCATTCGTTCTGTCTATATCTTAAACCCTGGTATAGTTAAAGGGGGATTTTCCCGCTAGCAGAGGGAGATAGATTTATCTATTTATTTAGTTCCAGGAGCTTCCCCAATATTAAAAACACCTTACATAATGATTACACCAGAATTGAAAGAATCACAAATGAAGCTAGAATAATATTTGAAGAAAGGTTACATACTCCCAAGAGTTTCACCTTGGGGAGCACCAATACTCTTTGTCAAAAAGAAGGATGGGACATTGAGGTTGTGTATTGACTTTAGATAGATGAATAAAGCCACAATGAAGAAAAAATACCCTCCACCCAAAATTGATGACATATTTGATTAGCTAAGAGGAGCAAAAATATTTTCAAAGATAGACTTGAGATCCAGATACCACCACGTAAGAATCAAGGAAGAAGACATCAATAATACAGCCTTCAAAACTAGGTATGGACATTGTGAATTTGTAGTGGTTCCCTTTGGACTAACAAATGCACTAGTTGTATTTATGTGCTTAATGAATGACATATTTAGAAATTATCTGGATAAGTTTGTCATTGTGTCCTTGGATGACATACTTATGTATTCTATGTTCGAGGAAGAGAATGAACATCAATTGAGGTTGGTGTTGCAAGTGTTGAGGGAAGATCAATTGTATCCCAAGCTTAGTAAGTGTTCATTTTACCAAAAACAAATCCATTTTGGGGGGCATATTATTTCAGAACAAGGTATAGCAGTAGATCAATAAAATATTGAATCCATTAGAGGATGGCCAATACCCAGGAATGTTTAAGAAATTAGATATTTTATGGGATTAGCTGGATGCTATGAGTGATTTATAGAGGTGTTCTCTAATATTTCTCATTCCATCACTTCTTTGAAAAAGAAGGGAATCAAATTTGAATGGATAGATGAGTGTGAAGAGAACTTTAATTTGTTGAAAGAATTGCTTACTAGTGCCTCTGTTTTAAATATTATTCACCCAGATGATAATTTTGTGGTAGGTACAAATGCATGCAAGGAAGGACATGGTGGAGTCCTCACTCAGAATGGAAATTTAATTGGTTATGAGTCTAGAAAGGTTAAAGGACATGAGAGGAATTATGCCACACATAATTTGGAGCTTGTTGCCATAGTTAATGCCTTGAATATGTTGAGACATTATCTCATGGGAAAAATATTTGAATTAAGGACAGACCATAGTGGTCTGAAATATCTTTTTGAACAACCAAATTTGAATGCTAGGAAAACAAGATGGATGGAATTTTTAAGTGAGTATGAATTTGAAATCAAGCATATCAAGGAAAAAGAAAATAAATTCGTTGATGCACTCAACAGAAATGTACATCTCATGCATGATACAATTGCCAGTATGCATCAATCAAATTTAAAAGGAAGAACTTTAGATGTTGTTGCTACATATCAACATTAACTACATGTAAAAGACAGTTTACAACAAGAAAATGTACAACAGAAAATTAAAGAATGTGAGATGAAGGAAAATAGATTACTTATGCATAAAAATAGAATTTATGTTCCTAGTTCCGGAGAACTTAGGAATTTGATGTTAAAAGAAATGCATAATGTTCCATATGTCGGACATCCTGGTTACCAAAAACAATTGCAACAGTAATAATACAATTCTTTTGGCCTATAATGAAGAAGGATGTTTTTGATTACATTGTCAAATGTATGGAATGTCAGAGAGTAAAATCTTAGGATAGACACCCAGGGGGTTTGCTTCATCCATTGTCAATTCCATAGAAAAAATGGGAAGTGGTAACCATTGATTTTATAACTAAATTACCCAGGAAAACAAGGCAACATGATTCCATAATGGTAGTTGTGGATAAATTGAGAAAGGATGTTCATTTTTTTCCCGTTAAGATGATTCATACAACAACTAATATTGCATAAATTTGCATGCGATAAATTGCTAGGTTGCATGGGATACTTAGGGAATTGTTTCAGAGAGAGACACAAAGTTTAATTCAAATTTATGGAGGGGTTTATTTAAATGATTTGGTACAAATATGAATTTTAGCACAACATACCATCCATAATCATATGGGCAGAAAAAAAGAGTCAACCAAGTAATTGAAGACACGATGAGAATGTATGTGATGGATAAACCATCTAAGTGGGAATATTACTTGTATTTGGTTGAGTTTTCCTATAATAATGGGTATCAAGATTCATTGAATATGAGCCAATTTGAATCTTTATATGGTAAAAAATTCAATACTCTAATGAGTTGGGACAACCCAATAGACATAATAGTACTTGGGCTAGAATTTCTCAAGGATATGGAAGACTATGTGGTTAGAATTAAGCATAACTTAAAGGCAGCTAAAGATAGACATAAAATTTATGCAGATAAGAACAAGAAAACTAGAGAATTTAAAGTGAGGGAGCATTTTCTTTTAAAAGTGAATCCCAAGAAGAGCTCATTGAACTTGGGTAGTTTTACAAATCTAGCAGCCATATTCTGTGGTCCATTTGAGATCTTGGAAAAAATATGACTAGTTGCATACATGCTTGCATTTCCTGCTTCCATGAATGTTCATAGTGCATCTCTTGTCTCTTTGCTAAAAAAATATGTACATGATCCTAACCATGTTATTAATTAGCATTCGAATTAGGTAGATCTAGAGGGATACTTTCAGGTCCAACCAATGCGCATATTGGACAGAAAAGTCAAAATTCTTTGGAATTGAGTTGTAGAGATGGTAAAATTCCAGTGGACCTACTACCATCTTGAACATGCTACTTGGGAGCATGAATATGCCATGCGGGAAGAGTACCAACGAATTTTTTAATAAATTTTGATTCTTTTTTTTGTATACGTGCTCAGGATAATGCCAAAATAAGGGAGAGGGGAATGCAATACCATGGGTTTTGAGTCCCCATATTAAACAATATATTTTTTAATTTTATGAAATACCAGAGTGGCCAAACAATTATAAGAGGGAAGAGTGCCTAGGAAATGTAATTTTGTAATTATTATTAATAATAAAATACATCGTTGGCTACTAGATGGACAAGGAAAAGAGTTATAGGGGGCTATGATTCTATGAGAGAGGGGATTAAGGGGATAAGTATTGTTACTTTTTTTATTTACCCATAATGTTTTAAAGAAGAGATGTGGTTACATGTGCTTCTTGGGGAAAGTCCATGTGGTTCTTGAATTTTAAGTAAATATATAAACCCATTTTTGGTTTGTTTGGGGTTTCATTCATTGTTCACACTCTTCATTATATTCTCTCCATTCACACTTTGAATCTTTCATTATTTCTCATTCATCCTTGATCTTGGTGGGGACAAGGAAAAACTAATTGTTAGGAGAGAAGCCATTGTTGGTTGTTTGTAGTGACTGCTGGTGTATTTTGGCCATGAATTAATTCCTGCATGCTTGAGATGAATTGCATGTACTAAATTTTATTCACAACTATGAGTCTTGAGAGTCCCAGCATGGAGATTGTTGACCAGATGCACTGGAGCCCTGGAAGAAGGTGGAAATATTGAGGGACTATGTGGAAGAAAAGGGGGTCCATTCTCTTGGGTTGTGCATGCTGGAGAGAAGAGAGTTGGTGTACTTTGGATTGTTGTGTGTTGAGGAACCTATGAGAGATTGAGTGTTGACTGGTTTAGGAATCTAAGTGACATCCTTAAACCATCATTGTGGATTCATGATACTAGATCGAGGGTGACATGTTGTTGAGACTTTGAATAGTAGTGTCTATGGTTGGGTGGAACGTCCTTGTTCTGCAGCCAATTCATGAATGTTTTTTATTAAGATAAGTTCTCTCTGTCATGTGTTTCTCTGCGTATATATTTATTTCCATTGTGTATTAATTATTATCTATGAGATTTGTATTTCATAATATGCATTATGGTCATTTATTGTTGTGCATGACATTATATTCATTTATTTTATGGTGTAGGAAGAATCTTGATGACTTCATGTGATGTTATCATGTCTTTTTCATGCTTCTCTATAAATTAAATGTTATCAAAATTTGATATCAAATTAGAAGTGAGTTTTTTGAGTAGTGTGCTCGGCCTGTGGGTGGTTGGGTACGTTACAGAAACAATGTATATACCATCCCTTACATATACCCACTTGACCTTGGGAAAGTATTTTCATGGATTTTGTGGAAAGTTTACCAACAACTAGGAAGGGACATGACTAGCTATTTGTGGTAGTTGACAGGTTCGGGAAAATTTGCATTCCCATACCTTGTAAAAATACCATCAAGGGATAGGAAGGAACAAACTTGTTATTTGAATAGGTCTAGGTGCACTTTGGGATACCAAGGAGCATCATATATGATAGGGACACCATATTTCTCAGTGCCTTCTGGACTACATTGTGGGAGAAGATGGACACTAAGCTAAATAAGTCTACAACATTCCATCCATAGATAGATGGGAAGACAAAAGCAGTCAATAGAACTTTGATGCAAATTTTGAAAGGTTATAATCAAAAGTGTCTAAATACTTGGGATGAAATTCTAATATATTTAAAATGATCTTATAACATAGCAGTCCACACTTCTACTAGTAAGTCACCTTTTGAAACTTTATTTGGATATTTTCCACCTTCACCCTTAGATGTTGTATATGGACAACAAGGAGGACTGAGCGATCACCTTAGAAGAGATGCATTAAAAGAAAAAAAAAATATTGAGAAGATAGATTAGATCCATTTGCAAGTACACGAGATGTTGAATAAGTCACAGGAAAATTACAAGGCTATACCTGACCAGCACAGAACATAGAGAACATTTAGAGTGGGAGACAAATTATCATTACAATTGAATAAGGAAATACTACAGGGTCCTATTAATAAGGTCAAGGCTCTTTGTTATGGTCCTTTTGGGGTATTGGAAAAGGTGGGAGATAATTCATATAGAATTAGTCTACCCTCATACATGTGCATTTACTTAGTAGTGAATGTGGATAATCTCAAACACTATGATCCCTCCATGTTGGATTAGGAGGTGGATAAGGTCCTACCTTCCATAGAGGATTTAGCACCAAATTCTCAGGTAGATTTGGAAGAGGACACCATTTCATAGAAGTGGTCCAAAACTAAAAGACAAGGGAAGCATGACCTGTGGTAGGTTCTATTAAAAGGTCAACTTCAAGGAAAAACAAAGTTGTACTCTATGGAGAAGGTAGAGGAAAAATTTCTTCACCTCATTCAATAAATATTTTTGGGACCAAAATCCTCCTTAAATGGGGATTTATGATCCATATTGGATCATTATATTCTTTATCATCTATATTTATGTTTTAGGGGTGAAAAAATTGGAGGATTCAACTTGTAGAGCCATTTTAGTGATTGGTCCAAATTTGAAAATTTGGGTCCAATAAACCATATAAAATATTCTAGATACATTTTGAGGCACAAAACAACACTCTTTTATAGTCCAAACCTTAGTGTGGATTCGGATTCTATATTCTATGCACTGATACCTTACCAACGTTTCAATAATCACCTCAATATGAATTTGTATGCAAAAGTTATGCCTCCCACAATTGGACCTACATTATTGATCACCATGGTGTGAGTGGACACCACATCAACCTCCATTACTTAAACATGTGGGGATAGCCATGTAGTGGATTTTCTAAAAATATTTTATAAGGTGTGAAACCTTTTCACAATTGAGAGTTGATGAAGTCAAAATCCTACCCCTAGATGGTTATCAAGCTATCTAAAATAACGGGTCACTCAGAGGAGAAGGGGTTCCATTCTATGTTATTGTATTTTGTTCCATAGAAAAGTAGAAGAACTGGGAGTGAGAAATTAGAGAGCCTAAAAAAAGGGGTTAGTGTTCTGTAGCATCCTAACAGGCCACGGGTCTCAGGGAACTCTAAAGAGAGTTCCTTCTCCTTTGTACTTTCATTNAGAGCAAAGCAACCTCACCTTCTAGTTGGGTTTTCTCCCGTAAGAATTTCTTAGATTGAATCTTTGTGTTATTTTTTGGATGGTGTGATTATATTTTATTTTTCTCTATTTTTTTCACTTTATCTATTTCATGCATAAGTGAAAAATCGGTAACTGAATGTTCTAGAATCTAAAAGAATTTAACCTTCATAGTGTAGATTTTAGTTTTATTTATCAGATCCGTTGTGGAAAATTGTTTTGGTGGAATATCCATGGCAGTTTAAAGATCAAGCATCGTGATAAGTTATATTGTACCATCATTCAGTGAGGGGTTACCAATGAGATATGTATGCATGGTATCATTGGACAAATAGTTATGCACAGTTCTATGTGTCTATATGTGTGGAAATCATCCAAAGACTTAGATCCTTGAATTTACTTTAGTTAAAGGAATTTTTAAAGTACAGTGGTTTTATTAATCAATTAATCAATTAATTGAGTTATTTAAGGAAATGCTAAAAGTTAGCATTTAAATTTTATCCATTTCTCTCAAATGAGGTGAGAAGTAATCTCAATCATTAATCACTTTGAATATTAGGGTTATATTATAAATCAATATTATAAAATCAAGGCTAGGGTAAAGGAGAAGACACTTGACTTGATAGGATTTGTGTTGCGAGAGTCGACACATAGAGGGTTGGGTCACGAAGGACTATGATTCAAGGAGATATTGGATAGGTATAGAAGGAATTCTATCTAAAGATAATATAGGTCCAGGATAAGAGAGAACACAAGAATCTACAAATGGGTTTCAGTCAAGCAAGGCCACTGAAAAGGGTTGCACCATACAGTATTTTCGTATGTTTATCTGGGTATCATTGGAGACATGTGTATACACATAGGTGTACAAAAGGGACAGTCACATATACCTTGAAAAGTGTGCATATATGGTTCATACAACAGAACATACTTTTCCATGTTTGTATGCAATTTTATTTCTCTTAGTAGGCCATTATCCCTGTTACGAGAGCCATGATTTTAGCATAATATAATCATTCTCAGCACTGGTTTTCCCTCTAATTTTTTTC
>JASDQU011444526.1:8595-19461 GCA_032191745.1 Picea mariana
GTATTTATACTCAAAACAACTTGCTCCCTCCAGGAGCGAGCACTGGCTATTGCAATCAAAGATTTGCATCTGCATTTCTCCTATCGTCCTATACATGCATTCTTCTGTTAGATGCAATATCAGATTGGTATGGGCTTTGTAGGAAAATCCATCCATAGCGAACTCTGGGCTAACAACCTGCCTCTATGACCAGTCCTTTCTAGTTTTACATTCATGGGTTGAGCTGAGGTTTCAGCTACTAGGACCTACCTCCATTAACTGCTACCTCAGGACAGGATGTAGCTTTGAAATAACTTAGAAATCTTGAAACCGTGATGGTTTCACACTGTAACGAAACGCAGGTGTTTTTGGCCCTTTGGCGTGGCTCCTTTCCAGTGCCCTAACTTTACATGTGACCTTGGGCTATGACCCGGAACTTAATTCCCAGGCGCTATCGGGACTTCATGTATCGAGGGTCTTTTCTCCTCTCTGCTCTCAACATTGTGATACCTGAAATCGCAAAACGATTTTGAGATTGGCGGTCAACCTTGCTTCGAAACTGATGGCCACAATCCTTTCCTCGAACAACTTGGCCACCCTTCATTCAGTCAGGCGTTCACTTTTCTTTATGGCCCTGCTTCCATATGACCGTGGGCTGTGATCATGGGCCCAAATCTTAGGCACGTCATGATTTCGCATTTTGGGGGGGCTTCACATCACTTGACTACAATCTCCCAATACCCGATATCACAAAATTGGATGACCCAAATGGACGACTGGATAAGATTTGCATCCGACAGCTGCAATTTCTTCCTCAGAACTCCAACTTGGCCAACTCTACGCTATGGATGCCAACCTTTCCTCTTGGACCCGTTTTCCATATGATCAAATGTTGAGACCATGGGCCCAATTGTCGAGCGTTTCACGATTTTGACTATCGGGAGTTTCCACACTCATGCCTTTAGATTTCCTGATCCACGAAACCACTATATCTCCAATCAGGCGCCACGTGCTCCTCTAGTTTGGACGACCCAGATATTTCTTTTTATCAACGACTCGGATTATTTCGCAATTTCTAAAGACTCTACCCTCTTACTTTCTTGACTCACGAAATCGTGAAAAGCTGATTCAATGGTCTAGATCTCTCCTTTGATCAACGACTGTGATATTTTCATGATTTCGCATTTCGCAAGTTCTGATGACCCTGCTCCTTGACCACTCCATCTCACGAAACAACAAAATGCTAATCTTGCGCCAGATTTCCTTCCCAGCACCAATGGCTAGGATTGGCCTCGTGATTTCAGAACTCTGATTGATGCTATACTTCGTGTAACTCTATGATCCTGATCACCTGAGGTCCGCTGATCTGATCCTCTCGTGTAATCTCTGTCGTTGACGTTGATCTTGCCTATTAACCTCATTTGGATAAGTCTTCCATCGTTGATCTCTCCCGATGCGATCCGATGAATGAGACTGAACCTATGCTTGATTGGATCTAACGACCAGATATGTGCGCGCCTTTGCACAATTGCGCCCCGAATTTGGATAAAACTGCATATGGTGGGTTTTTTAAGCCCCTTTTCTCGCATTTGGTCGTCCAATGACCAACTCTAAAGGAAAAGTATCCCCTTTACAAGAATATGTGATAACATTAGGCTCCATGGGGGATAGGGTCTTCCCTGCGAGGCTCTAAGATCTCCTTTGCAGTTCCAGTCACCTTCTGTTGGGCTATGGAGTCAAGCTCAAAACACATTGCTGAAAATATAGGCCGAAAGTAAAAACAAATTAAACATACATGCTCCAAGGAGCTTATTTATGTACAGTCCTAAACTAATAAATCTTTGCATAGTGCTAGGTGAAAGAAAATTTCCACCATATCCATTCAAGTAATTTCCTAACTGGAAGCTCCTTCATTATGTTGATGATCGATAATAGAGAATGCAACAGTGATAGAAGAATGGTTATGTTCTTCAACTTTCCTCCTAATGTTGAGGTTAGGATAAAGTTGAGCAGCTTTAAAGCATGAAGGAAATACAACTCCATGTATTCCTTCACAGGCTCATAGGACCAGTGGAAAACTCCAGAAAATACGCAAACGACAGCCTTCTCTACTACACAACTGCTCACCCATGGATGAATCTCTTTGGTAGGCACGGGTGGATGAGAATTTGATGGGGGCTGACTGATCTCAGGCGATGGCTACTCACTAACTCTGGATAGGAAATAAACGACCCCTTCTGCTGCTCCTCTGGCTCTTCTAGTCTCTCCCAAGGGTCATATTCATAATCATCATAAACATGACATGTGGGGAAGCTCTACTCTTGTTCATGCTGCTCAGGATGGTTGATTTCCTCATAACAATCTTCGTTAATGAATAGAGGACAAGGTTATTCTATCTGTTCTTGGAAATTCTGCATATCCAGCTCAAAATCTGATTCGCAGCTGTCATACATAGGCTGGCTACTCCTAATGTCAGCAAACCACGATGCAGAGCTTTGCTACTCCTCATCTGAATAATCATCAAATCTTGGGGTAGCAAGTACATTAGGAGAAGGATGCAAGGCCTCTACAACTATGAAATCTTCAATGCTTTCATCATCAGTAGGGTTGTCAAGAACATATGCCTCAAGGACTGGAAAATCCTCTGCGCTTTCTTCTTCTAACCTTTCTAGCTGGGTAGAGAGAGATTTTACCAGTTCCATCAGGTCACCTAGAGCATCTTCTTCCTCCATATGGTCCTCATCCTCACAGTATTCATTAGACACAACCATATATTGATCACTTCCTTCATATTCCTCAAAACAGTTATGACAAATAAACTCATAGGAATAGAACTTTTGACAACACCTATTGAAAACTGCATGAAATTCCTTTAGGGAGGAGATACTAGAAGGGGGTAAGGAATGATACCATTCACAAGCATCCCCTACGAATGAGAACAAGAACATTTTTAATAATACATCCTCATGATGTATCTCCCATTGATGCATGAGTTCATGAAACTCACGAAGATGCTGAGCAGGTTGTCCTCTTTCCGCTCTCTAAATATTGGCAAATAATCATTCCATTCATTTGGAGCAGGAACAACATTGGGAAAAACAAGAACATCAGAAAAATTAAAGGGAGCAAACCTTTGAGCCAGGATTTTGTCCATATTGAACCAATGGAGTCGCCAATCTATTCTTCAACCATGGAGTCACCCGGTGAAAGATATGTAGTAAGAGTGTGTCTGGTCTTTGTTCACCATCAAAGACCAAATCTGATCGTTGTGTTCTCCCAAGGGCTACCAAGTGTAGCCAGAAGCAACCATACTGAAACAGCGGAGCTGAGACAGTGGAGTCACCTCAGTGGAGTCGCCAAGTGCACAGTATAAATATTCAATGTACTGAGTTCTGGTGCACCTTCAGAACCAATAAGCTTTGTCGTTCAATCCCAGGTAAAATATTCAATTTCATCCCCGACAATGGCGCTAGAAATGTTAGCACCGGAAGTCGCCCTTTAGATTGCAGGAAAGGCAAGCCCGATACCCATCAAATTTTTATGTCACAAGTTGGTTAAAAAAGGGTCAAATGGGCGAAGTCTCAAGAAAATATCATCTTGACTCAGAAAACTGGACTGATATGCACAGGCAGGTGAGGTCTTAGTTTAATTTCAATAAATAAGTTGTAGAAAGGGTGAGTAGAAGGAAGACTTTGGTGAGAAAATGTAGTGGTCTTCCAAGGACATCAGGTATTTCAATAGCCTAAGGAGGAATAATTTAAATGAAAGAACTTCTCGAATTTAAATTTCAAAGAAACTAAAAGGAATCATAACAACACTATAATCAAACCTTCATCATAATATAGTTACAATAATTCAAGTGAATCATTCAATCATGAACTCTTTTAGCATCAGAGGGAAACAAGAGTGAGTGAGAAAGTTGACTGTCATTAGACAAGAAGTCTCAAATGCATATACATAACCAGAGAACCAGAATGTTCATTAAAACTTTACAATACGGGAGCTTTGCTCTACCATCGACCATAACAAAAAATCAAAACTTAGTATTTATACTCAAAACAACTTGCTCCCTCCAGGAATCAGCACTAGCTATTGCAATCAAAGCTTTCTGTATGCATTTCTCCTGTTGGCCTATACATGCATTCTTATGTCAGATGCAAGATCAGATCGGTATGGGCTTTGCAGGAAAATCCATCCACATGGAACTCTGGGCTGACAACCTACCTCCACGACCAGTCCTTTCTGGTTTTCAATTCATGAGTTGAGCTAAGGTTTCAGATACTAGCACCTACCTCCATTAACTTCTACCTTGCGATAGGGCGAAGCTTTGAAATAACCCGAAAATCTTGAAACTATGATGGTTTCACACTGTAACGAAACACAGGTGTTTTCGGTCCTTTGGCGTGGCTCCTTTCCAGTGCCCTAACTTTGCATGTGACCTCGGGCTGTGACCTGGAACTTAATTCCTAGGTGCTATCAGGACTTTGTGTATCGGGGGTCTTTGCTTCTCTCTGCTCTCAACATTGCGATACCCGAAATCATGAAATGGTTTTGAGATCGGCTGTCAACCTTGCTTCGAAACTGATGACCACGATCCTTTCCTTGAACAAATCGGCCACTCGTCGCTCAGTCGGGTGTTCACTTTTCTTTATGGCCCTACTTCCATATGACTGCGAGTTGTGATCGTGGGCCCAACTCTCAGGCACATCACGATTTCGCATTTCAAGGGGGCTTCAAATCACTTGACTACAATCTCCCGATACCCGATATCGTGAAATTTGCTAACTCAGATGGACGGATGGATCTGCTTTGCATCCGACAGCTGTGATTTCTTCCTCGGAACTCCAACTTGGTCGACTCTACGCTATGGATGCCAACCTTTCCTCCCGGACCCGTTTTCCATATGATCAAACGCTGAGACCATGGGCCCAATTGTCGGGCATTTAACGATTTCAGCTATTGGGAGTTTCCACACTCTTGCCTTTAGATTTCCCAATAAACGAAACCGCGATATATCTGATCAGGAGTCACGTGCTCCTCTGGTTTGGACGGCCCAGATCTTTCTTTTTATCAACGACTCAGATTATTTCACTATTTCGCATTTCATGAGTTCTAAAGACTCTACCCTCTTACTTTCCTGACTCATGAAATCGCGCAAAGCTGATCCAATGGTCCAGATCTATCCTTTGATCAACGACTGCGATCTTTTCGCGATTTCTCATTTCACGAGTTCTTATGACTCTGCTCCTTGACTGCTCCATCCCGTGAAACCACGAAATTCTAATCTTGGGCTAGGTGTCCTTCCCAACATCAACGTCTAGGATTGGCCTTGTGATTTCAGAACTCTGATTGACACTATACTTCGTGTAACTCTACGATCCTGATCATTTGAGGGCCACTTATCTGATCCTCTCATGTAATCTCCATCGTTAACACTGATCTCGCTTGTTGACATGATTTGGCTAAGTCTTCCATCTCTGATCTCTCCCGATGCGATCCGGTGGCTGAGACTGAACCTGTTCTTGATTGAATCTGACGTCCAGATATGTGCGTGCCTTTTCACAATCGCGCCCCGATTTTGGATAAAACTGCATATGGTGGGTTTTTTAAGCCCCTTTTCTCGCATTTGGTCACTCGATGACCAACTCCAAAGGAAAAATATCCCCTTTACAAGCAAGAATATGTGATAACAGGTTCTATTTCTTTCCTCATGGTAATAAAAGACAATCATTTACTTCTTAATAAATCCTCCATATGGGATTTCCATTGTAAGTAGTTGGTGTTGGTAAGAAAAAAATCATTGGAAAAATTCATATTAAATATGTAGATAAAATAGATTTAAAAACTAAAATTGATGGTTTGGATGGAAAGATCTCAAAAAATTAGATTGTTTAAAAAAAAACAACACTAAAAACAAATTTCAGATGTGAAAGTTATGCCCTTTGGGGAAAAAAAACATAAACAGTAACCAAAGAGCCACGTGGCAAGTAAAAGTTGGTCCACGTGGTGATACTCCTCCTAATTGTTCCTATAACCTAACTTTTTACATAAGTTACTTATGAAGTGTGTCACTATTATATAACAAGTAAGAATCACTTTTACAATGAAGTTACTTTATAAATGAAAGTTGCATGCAAAAAATAACTTAAAATAAAATATTTAAAGTTATTTAATAATGATTCACTTTTATAACTTATGTGAAATGCACTTTACAGTGAATGCATGAACTTGTTCAAAAAAAATAAAATAAGAAAAGAGAGACTTGAAATCAAGACCTCTTACTAAGTAAAGTAACTTTTAACCAAGTGAGCTAGTGCAAAAATATTACATTATTTAGAAGGAGGATTGTGGGTCTTGTTGTTATTTTTGTTGTTGTTGTTGTCGTTGTGGAAGACGGCCTTAGAGCGTGTKCTCATAAAAAACTATTTTCACACGAGAWTTTTTTTTTCTTTTCGATGACAACAAGRGTTATATCTTGATTAACTTACCCATAAAATGCAAATTTCCCTCTATTTCTGATTTACCGAGATCACACAGAGAGCACGACAAAGAGCATATGTAGATAGAAAAACCCTTTCCGATCTGTTTCTGATTTTTTGATATTGCGTAGGGCRTGGGGCAAAGAGAATACATAGATCAAAAAGAGCGTCAACCTGGAAATAAATAGAAAAAAGGAAAACTGAAATAAAATTGAAATATAAACTCTACAAAAATTCAAAAGGGCGTATTTGGGCTTTATACCTCTGGATCTGACTAAAATGGTCATATCTTGGGAAAACATAAACCTTTTTAAGTGAAACAAAAAGCGTTCCTAAATAAAATGAACACTCTGGACATAATGGGACAATCCTCTTAGCTCATAAATGTATGAAAATGGTAGAAATTATAGATGAGGAAACACTGCTTCACTATAACGATCTACAATGGGAACACGTCTTCAAATGCGCTATGATACCATGTTTGACAACACATGTATTCCAACAAAGGATGAACACCTTTAGTAACCACTCACACAACTAGATCAAAGATCACCACACCGATGTTTTGACGTGGTAAAATCCCTACAAGGAAAAATCCATGGCCCCAACCAACATGGCCACTTGGATAAATTTATTAATGCAAAAATAAAATTTTACAGAGATATTTACAAGAGAGTTTCTCACAATCAATCATCAACAAATGACCCTCCATTCTTTTTAAATAGATATCATGGACCAATTGGGTGTTAAGCCACAAATCAATGTATTCGTTAAGATAGAGTAGAATATGATATGTCGGATCACTCTATGTCGAGAACATATCGTGACTGTCGGATCACTCTATGTCGGGAAAATATCATGGTCGTCAGATTACCTTACTACAAATGCATACTAATGCATTCTAAAGAAACACACTTTTACCTAACGACACATTGAACCAAGTTGATATTAACTAACTCCTAAGTGTCTGCATATCCTAACATCACTCTTATGAAGATAAGACCACATTTTTTTTCCTTTTCAATGGACAATAATATGAGTATTGATGTTTTCCTCCATTATCTTGCATTTTCAATGGTGTTCTTGTGGTTAAATTCTTAATTTAGTTTCATTTATTTATTCTTATTATTTATTTGATGTTATAATACTCTTTTTCTTGTTCCACAATTAATAATCATGTGATGTTTAGCTCACAACCTAGCTAAATCAAGGGTTTTTCTCACTAATGCAACAAAACCCACATAACTAATATGTGATGTTTTGAAGAAGAAAAAATTCCATAATTTATTTTCAAGCATTGCAATTTCCATGTAGATTTCTTTATTCAAGTCCCCACATAGAAACACACTTTTTATGTCCATCTGATGTACTTCCCAACCTTGAGAATAACAAGTGAAAGAACAAGCTATATTAAATCTACATTTGCAACTATAATGCAGAAAATGACAATTTCATGAAATTTGGTCTTAAAAAGTGTGAATATTATTTTTGGAAGTGTGAATATGAATGTTTCCAAAGTGTCAAATTGTATTACAAAAGTGTAAATATTGGTGTTTACAAACTACAAATTTGGTTCCAAATGTGTTCATTTTGATTATGAAATTGTCAATTTCAATTCAAAAAGTGTCAAGATTGATTTGCAATGGTGTATCTCCTCTTCACCCTATAATTTATGTGGGTCCCTTTTGCAAGTGGGGGATTGATTTTATGGAGTGTCTATCTATGGGCTTTGAAATGAGAAAATAAAATAAAATAAAAAATACAAATTATCATTGTGAATATTTGGCCATTTTTTGGGATTTGAAATTCAAGATTTAATCAATACTTAAAGTTATGATGTAACATGTTAACTGTTTGTGAGGAAAGAGTGTCATGGTAGAGGGTAAGGCTATGGAATGAGAAAAAAAACATAAAAATAATCTGACCATTTTCTATAATTGAGCACACTAAAGTCTATCCTTATATTAAGGAATTCTAGTTACAACTAATTTATACCATTTAGTTGTACCTCTAGATTTCAATCCATGAAATTATTCCTTAGTAAGAAGCAAGAATTATGAAAAATCTTAAATCTCATGAGAGTTCTTCTTATTTTAACAATGATGTCGATATTCTTTTTTAAGCTAATTCTAATAAAAATATACTTTTGATTTTCTAAATTGAGGTTAATGACTTCTTTATAATACCTTGATTTTCTCTTATTCTCTATTTCTTCACGAGCACAACTTCTCTTTAAATTTAGTTATGAAAATATTTTTAATAGTATTAGAGTGACCTCCTTTTATATTCTTCAAATGTTTAGCCAAGAATTTTTTTAGATTAAGCATTTTATCTATATTGTTTTGTATATGTACCTTACGATACTAGCTTAATAAGTCATGGTTGAGGAAGAGTCTGAACCACAATTGGCTCACAAAAAACAAACATATCACTAACTGGATTTAAACCCTTGTGGAGAGGATAACAATGCTTCTTCTCAATGGACACAGTAATTGACAACAAATTAAAAATCTAACAAAAGGTTCTACAAACAATTTGACTAAATTCTAACTCAATTTAAATATGGTTAAATACTCTTAGTCATTACATTATTCTAATCTCTTTAAACATAGAAACTTCTTGAATTTGATTTTGGAGTGGATAATTTTATAGCATTTGTTTCTAATCTCTTTAAACATAGAAACTTCTTGAATTTGATTTTGGAGTGGATAATTTTATAGCATTTGTTTTTGAATTTGCTTTGAAATTAGATAATTATATTATTTATTTTATTATTAAATTTGTCAAAATTATATATTTTAATTATACAAATAATTCTACAACCTCTCTTGCAACTAATACAATATATACATGTTATACTAATAATTTTATAAAATATTTTTTTAATCAATTTCTATCAAAAATTTACCCATTTAATTATTTATTACTATTCCACAACTTGTTTAAAACTAACATAATCTATGTCATACATTAAAAAAAAAAATCCAAATAAATAAACATTTTCATATCACAATCATTCTCCCAAATAAATTATAAACTAGCATACTATGCAATATTTCTATATATTTATTATATTGCTATAAAGTTGATACACTATCTTAGCATTTCCTATCACAATTAACTTGAAAAAAACAAAACTTTACATATAATGTATTTAGCTTTTATGGTAGGTGATATAAGTCTCTATATGTTTATTATATCTACTCTAATGTTGATACACTATTTAAGCATTTCCATATCACAATTAATTAAAAAAATAAAACTTTACATATAATGTATTTAGCTTTTATTGTAGGTGATATAACTTGTCTAAATGTTATGCTCATACAATATTTATTTAAAATTAAAAACAAAAATAAAACTTTACATATAATGTATTTAGCTTTTATTGTAGGTGATATAACTTGTTTAAATGTTATGCTCGTACAATATTTATTTAAAATTAAAAACATTTATTTAAGCCCCTTTTCTCACATTCACCCAATAGCCAACTCCAAAGGAAAAATATCCCCTTTACAAGAATATGTGATAACATTAGGCTTCATGGGGGATAGCATTTTCCCTGCGAGGCTCTAAGATCTCCTTTGCAGTTCCAGTCGCCTTCTATTGGGCTATGGAGTCAAGCTCAAAAAACACTGCTGAAAATACAGGCCGAAAGTAAAAACAAATTAAACATGCATGATCCAAGTAGCTTAATTATGTACAGTCCTAAACTAATATATCTTTACATAGTGCTAGGTGAAAGAAAATTTCCACCATATCCATTCAAGTAACTTCCTAACTGGAAGCTCCTTCATTCAGTTGATGATCGATAACCGAGAACACAACTGTGACAACAGAACGGTTACGTTCTTCAACTTTCCTCCTAATGTTGAGGTTAGGATAAAGCTGGGCGGCTTTAAAGCATGAAGGAAATACAACTCCATGTATTCCTTCACAGGCTCACAGGACCAGCGGCAAACTCCAGAAAATTCACAAATGACAGCCTTCTCTACTACACAGCTGCTCACCCACGGCTGAATCTCTCTGGTAGGCACGGGTGGATGAGAATTTGATGGGGCTTTGTAATCTCAGGCGATGGCTGCTCGCTGACTCTGGATAGGAAATAAACGACCCCTTCTGCTGTTCCTCTGGCTCTTGTGGACTCTCCCAAGGGTCATATTCATAATCATCATAAACATGACCTGTGGGGAAGCTTTGCTCTTGGTCATGCTGCTCAGGATGGCTGATTTCCTCATAATAATTTTCGTTAATGAATAGAGGACAGGGTTATGCTATCTGTTCTTGGAAATTCTACATATCCAGCTCAGAATCTAATTCATAGCTGTCATACACAGGCTGGCTACTCCTCTGGTCAGCAAACCACGATGCGGAGCTTTGCTGCCTGTCATCTGAATAATCATCAAAG
>JASDQU011444527.1:11752-22367 GCA_032191745.1 Picea mariana
CTTCACCCATAGAGGTGTCTATCCACTGTTAGGTCAAACAACCAATTGAATGGATACATGGTGCTCCCTTACCCAATGGTCCAATATACATACACTCCCCTCTAGAGAATGAGGAAATAAAGCATCAAATTCATGAGTTCAACCAAAAGGGCCACATTCGACCAATCTCCTCACCTTGCGAGAGCCCAATTATGTTGGTGCAGAAGAAGGATAGGACATGGCGGCTCTACATTGATTACAAATACCTAAAAAAAATCACCATCAAGAACCGATACTTGATCAATCAGATTGACAATTTTCTTAATCAGCTTAAGGGTGCCAAATTCTTTAGTAATATTAATCTAAATTCAGGCTAACACCAGGTTCCAATAGAGAAAATTGATGTATGTAAGATGAATTTCAAATCTAAATAAGGCCTCTTTGAGTGGTTGTTCGTGCCTTTTTTCTTGAATAATTCTCCAATGACATTCATGAGGGTGATGGGTGATGTTTTGTGGTCGTTCACAAACTATTTTATGGTCATATATTTGGATGACATCCACATCTTCAGTTGTACCTGGGTAGAACATTTGCAACACATTTAGCAAGTCTTGAGTACCCTACAACAACACAATTTATATGCCAATCTGGAGAAATTTTCATTCATAATGCATAGAATTCAATACTTTGGATACATCATGGATGAACATGGGGTGCATGTGGACCCAACCAAGATCCAATTCTTTCCTGATTGGGAAACCCTGACGACTTTGATAGAGATTCACAACTTATTGGGCCTCACCAAATGCTATTGAAGGTTTGTGTTAGGGATATATCATATTTTTTGTCCTTTAAGTCAAGTGACCAAGGGGGGAGATAAAGACAAGTTTTCCTAACCTAAATCACAACAGAAAGCATTCCAAGATCATAACCACCACCTCTTCTCCGCACCAGTCCTCGGATTTGCATACCTGCAACATTCATTTGATATTGAGACATATTCCTCTGACTATACTATCGGTGTCATCATCATGAAATAGGTACATCTAGTGGCCTATCATAGTGAAGCACTATCCACTTCAAGGACAATGCCTTGTAGCAGAGGATTTTACGAAACCTCCATGAAAAAATTATCTCTTCTCTGTTTATTGAGAAGGTTGTTAGCAATGATGAGCGACCGAAGGTTTTTGTGGAGGTTTTTTTAGTGGTGTTCCTGTAAGGCACAAATGTACTAATACGCACATAAGACAAACACCTAAGTGCGTCAACATTAAGGTGCATTGTTATCCGCTATATATATATATATAGTGGAGGTGGGGAACCAGAGATTGTAGCGTATTTTTTTTCTATGGTGCTTTGGTTTTATAATGGCACACCCATGCTCACATAAATATAACACCCTGGTCCATACAACTTTTGGACACACCGAAGAATGGTAAAATAAAAAAAAACCCATATAGATTTTCATTGTTACGCCTCATCATGTGCTTCCAACCTCTCTAACAAGGACCAATACTCACTCTCCTTCCATGATCTCCTTGTTTGTAGTGATGTACAATCGTTTCGATAGCTCCATTAGTATATTGCACTCATTTACAAATTTTGGAAATATATAATAATTTACCATAGTGGTTCATATTATAGGATGCCCAATTACATGTGAATTCTAAGACAAACCACCATTAAAAATTCCAAAAAAATAGAAAAATGGATATCCAATGGATTCATTTCAACCAAATGCACTAGTGATGTTAACAAAGTGGCATTGGGACAAATATTCAAACATTTATCATAGCAATACGCTTTCTAAAACACCCCATTACATGTGCATCATAAAAGACAACTCATTGCTAAAAAATTGTAGGTGCTCCAAGGAGCTTAGAGTACCAATGCTTTTCATATAAAAAATTATATGACCTAGTTTATCAGTCAAAAAATTTAACAAAACAATGTGTTCTGTAGAAAAAACCACACCATGCCGCACACAACAAATGTGAAATGGCATAGCAAGGCATATTTTTGGATTCCCTAATGTCGTTGCATTCAAGAACACAATACAACACTATGTATATAATGGTGCTCAAATAACAATGAAGCACTGGTGTGTTATACTTAACACACTACTTAGCGATGTTTTTTTTATGATATATCGCACCGGGAACAATGCATATTAACTATTGTACTAACATCGATTAATTTCCACATTTTTTTTCCAACACAAATTAACGTTAGTCTTTGATAAATAAAAGCTAGTTATATGTGTGTGTATTTTATAATTTCAATTTGTTTTATATATACGTATGTGACTAAAATAAATTTTATGTGAATTAGAGATGACGACGATGAGAAGCACAGGAGAAGAAACAACAAAAACTAGAGGACAAACAATTTAATTCACAACCTATGTATGCAAACCTCCAAAGTTAAATTTTGTGGAGGTTTTTCTTTATGGTGGAAAAAAAATAGGTCACTCTTTAGTGCCTCTCATAATTTAGTGTGTGGACCCAATTCTATGTCACTCCCTCGGCACTATGGCTCGCCTCTCCTCCTCTATGGGGTGTTTGTCTTTCTCCAAGATACCGTCCCTGACATTCCTGTAGCCGTAATATGAATGAATGTTAATTCACTTGTAAATTGCATACCTAAGCCTCATATTCTTCACCTCGAGGGGGGTTATTGAATATCACTTTGAGTTTAGGGAGAAATTTTGTAGCCCTAAAGTATTTGTAACTTAGGCCCTTATTGGTGGCACCGAGCACATAAAATTTGTTCCCTTCCAAGTCCGTCATATTGGCCCCTAATTTGGCATAATTAGGACTACCAATCTCTACGATAATATTTTCCTAGTGGCCCTTTGAATTGATAGGAAAGAAAGGAACCATGTTGAATATATTAATTATAATATTGTGTCAACTTCAAGAATGACCTAAGGCCCATGTTATATATTTAATAGAAGTTAAGAAGAACATTTGGAAAAACAACTGATGATCCATAAGCTTCACTAGCATACCTTATCACTAAATATTAAGCATTTCCTTGGCCTCATCCTGCTCTTCCATGAGATCCCCACTCGTGTATTTACTAAGAATATCATGTTTATTTACAATGTTCAAGGGAAGTTTCATTCCAAACCAACCATCTGCAATATTACTAGTTTCCATTCATGTGTCAGTCCATACTCATTTAATCCACCATCTCACATCACTTTCCTGTGTCAATTTTGTGTCAATGATGGGGGATACATCATGGCCCTCCTTTGACGAGTTTTTTCTTGTTGACTTCAACAATTTATCCAAGAATTATAATAAGAAACCAGTTAGTACTTTGGGACCTGCATGCCTGAATGACAGGACTCCTCTCTTTCGACAGTGGGTTTATACCATTGGCCTCTCATCGAATGATTCCATGAATGTTCAACCTCAACTCATTTATTCACATTCATTGGAATTTACTAAATGTACCTTGATAATCATTTTCATCATTGGTGATTTCCCTTGCACTTGTTAACAATATACCTCAATGACCGGTAATCAAGTGGTTTCTACCATGTTCGACATCAAGTCATCTATTCACATGACTAGACTCGTACTGTTTCGAGATCGGGATGAAGACCCTGGGTTGGGAGTTGTTATAGGGGATAGTTGACCCTGCCGATTAGACTTGATGGTCGAACTAGAACTTGTCAGTCAACTGATATAGTTAGAAGTGGAAGTCGACCAGAGTCTCAGTTAACCGACCGACCCAGGAAGTTAATCAGTTACAACTTCTTGATAGAGGTATAAATAGATAATCACATGAAGGCTCATATAGCTTCATGTGAGACGTTTTATGTAATTTTGTTGTACTGTCTATCATATAATAAAATGACTATTCTTTGAGATCTCATTAATTGTGTATGTCTCTATATATGTCTATGTGTATGCATGTATCTCTATGATGTCTATGTAAGGTTCTACTAGTAACACTCCCTACTTTTCCCTAGATTACAACATTGGTTCTGTTGCTGATAGTATTGAACTTGGGCATGCATATGTGTACATAAATGATAACTCAATAAGACATATGTGAGTGGTGGGAGTGAAACATTGAGAATTACATCGGAAACTATGCAGGAAGGAATAACCTCTCACTAGCCGAAGCAAGATCGCGGTTCTTTTCAGAGACGCATGAAAGATTCCTTGAAGCTATCCTAAAATATTTGTTCAACACATTAACATATCAGGTGATGCGTAAATTAAAACCCAATGAGAATTTAGGCCTAAAGTTATGAATGGAGGAAGAACAAACATGCACGACTGGCTCGAAAGAATGATTGAAGATTATATTTCAGAACAAGCCATTGAAGATCGAAAGTCCCTCACCAAAATAAAAGAGAAATTCTATACCGAATTGCATGACAGATTTTTCTTCACGGTTCCAACACTTCTTCATAAATTCCTTCTTGACAAGGGAGTCAATGATATCATCGAATACTTACCAATATTAGGCACACCGTTACAAAATAGCAACTTCCAAGAAAGAGACGAAAAGTGGGAAGAATTTCTTAACGCAAAGTGAAAAGATATAGGAGAATCCTAGGATTAATTCTTGAAGAAATAAATATGGCCAACACTCCCAACCTAGATTAAGTTAGGTTGGAAATGGGGGATCAGTCGAGATTGTGAGATGTGATAAAAAAAAGTAGTGTTTCCCAAGCCTAAATGTTGTCAAGATGGAAGCAAGCCCATAAGAAATCTATGGATATCCTGAAAATAGAATGGGATAAAAGACAACAAAAAAGAGAAGAACTTTGTAATGAGTGGAACAAAAGAAATTCAAATAGAAAGATGTATGAAGAGGGTCATCCTATCATAGTGCATGAGAAATATGAGTCAGACAGAGATTGACCAGAGTTAGCAATAACAACATCCGCGATGACACCCAACATATGTAGCGATGCAAAACTGAACTTCCATCAATTGGTCGACGAACTAGAAAGTATCTAGACCAGCTTTACAAAGAATCTAGACCAGCTTTACATACATCTCCTGCACCAAAAACCATTCCAAGGGTAAGAGAATTTCTCCAACAAAGGCTGTAGATCGACGACCAATCTGCAATATTATGGTACAGAACGGATGACTTGGGAAATCTATGAGATGCATTGATTGTCAAGCTTGAACAAAATGAAGTCAAAAATACGATTATCCAAATCAAGGACCTCACCGAATAGACTCCCCTGCCACATCTAATCTTGAGAGAAGAAATTAACTATAGTCTGGAATTGACACAACCTTTGGAATGACATTTAGTCAAATACAAAGATCAAAATTCCCAAAATAAGAACCTGTATTATGTAATCAAGAAGAAACAACTATTCCTTGAGTATCATCCATTGTCAGACGTAGACAAAATCGACCAAAAGATTTGACAGCTAAGTCGAAAGCAGTAGTAGCTGAAACACCAAGAAAACCAAGCGTCCGTACCAAGAAATTCAAAATGGGATTCAACCACATCCCCATTTACGAAGGAGAGGAGGACCCAAAACACCATTGGTTCATATGTGAAAATTTTTGGGATGCAACAAATATTATAGAAGAGGATAAGAAAACGGCTCAATTTGGAGTTGTGTTGCGCCACCGCGCCTTAATATGGTTCATGAACTACATCAAAAAGCAAACTCATTCAAAATAAGAAATAAAGAATAGTTTTCTAACATTATTTAAAATCCATGACATCACACATTTGGAAGCTCAAAAGTTAAACGAAATCAAAAAAATACCAGGTGAGTTGGTAAGAGAATACGACAAGAGGTTCAAGGATCTCCTAAGTCAAGTCCTGACGACGATTGATAAAAACTTGCTAGTCCAGTGGTATGTACCTGGAATACTGCCAAGACTTTGATCTCCACTATGCTTATACGAGATAACCAACTGTGAAGACATGCTACATAAGGAACAACGAGTTGATTCAGATGGCGATATCCCTTCGAATTCCTCGATGACAGAGAGACTTGAGGGAAAAATGGAACATTTTCAACAAACAATCAAAAATATCCCTATACGACAAAATGAAATATGGTGCACCACATGCACCAGGGATAGACACATAAAGGATAATTGTCCCCTAAATGAGCACACAAAAACAACAGACGTCCACCGAGTACAAGAAAAAAAATATTGTAATATATTTGAATTCCTAACTGATAATATTATACAAGATTATCCACACAATATAAAAAACACGAAGTGGTGCCACATCTATGAAGCTTTCAATCACCGAACTTCAGAATGCCATTTGAACGCTAGAAATCGGAATAATCTATGAACAATATACCACACATAAACCAACGACCAAGAAAAAAACTATGGTCGAAGAGATGATTACTACGGTGGTCGAGGTTGAGGAGGTTGACGTGGATTTGGTGGTCGTGGATGACCATATTGTTTTAATTGATGGAAAAATGATCATGACAACGCATACTATCCTATAAAATACTGAATTGATATGAATTTGTGCAACATATGCAGCATTGGATATCACTCTTTAGAATACTTCCCGATAGTACTCGAAAAAGTTATACCTAGAAAAACTATGAATCTATTACATGCTGTATCAAAAGAAGAGGTGAGGAACTCCAAAAACTTACATATTGTTACAAGGTCAGGCACATGATTCCACATCCATACTCCATCGCAAAATTACCAAAGAAAGAAGGTAACAACTTCTCAAACCCGGATAAAGAAGAGAAAATAATGACAAACACTCTTAAATTCTTCACGAATTCCACAGAAGATCAAAAAAATCCCAGAAGTTGAAATGAAGACACCATCCAAGAATTTTTGCAACTACTCAAAGAAAAACAATCGATAGGTAGGATTAAGGGAATACAAAGATGGTCATAAATTGACCAAGGGTAGAAATCACCTCTCTTATAACAACAAAGATTACAATCCACGATTCGAATTGGAGATTAAGGGAATGATGGTCAATCAGGTGGTCATTGATTTTGGTTTGCAAATCAATATTTTACCAAAAGAAACATGGATAAGAATGGGCCGACCCAACCTAGTACCCACAATGAATTATCTTAAGTTAGTTGATCATATATTAATAGAACCAATTGGAATACTGATAAATGTTGACACAAAAATTATGGGAATACCGACTTTGGTTGATTTCTAGGTGATCGACCTTGTTGAAAGAATTCCAGCGTATGTAGCTCTTGTCGATCAACCATGGGTCGATGAATGAAAGAAACTATCTCCCTGGAAAGAGATAGAATTAAATTGAATGGAAGTGGGAGAAAAATAATTATTCCCCTAGATCCAAAGGAAGGAAAACCATGGATGGATTTGTGGGATCAGGATCAAGAAGCCAGATGTCTATATCAGATAAACAACAAAAAAAAAGACTGCATAGAACCAACCGCATAAGGAGAAATTTTGACAGAATCCCCCATGTCGATCTGACATAATTCTTACTTCACTTTATACAACTAGAAAAATAGATAATTATGAAGAACATGTGAAAGATTGTTGGTCCACTGAAGTTATTCCAAAGAAACATATTAATACGTGCTACTCAATCCATGTTGTACCAAAATTATTTGAAAAAATAACCCAATAAACTCACACTCTCATTTCGACCGACAATCATATAAGTAAACCCTTGCGATATAGTGAACGACATACCCCTTCAACCCATGTTGAAGAGGTAGAAAAATCCATAGGAGAGAAAGGAAGAACATAGAGTCTTATGGAAATTTTCAAAGGTGAGGCTGCAAGATGTGGGGAAACACATTCCCTTCAATTACAAACATGGACGATTGTGTCAACTTACTTTGTTGAAATATTCAGCGATAAGAAATTATCCAAAGATGTAGATATTCCCACATTCAAAATCGGCTACGATCCAACAGAACATATTCAACATTGTGAAAGTGAATGGCGAAGAATAGGATACACGGATGAAAGGGTATGGCCCCATATGTTCCCAAGTACATTATATGATATACCAAGCAAATGGTACAAGAATGAAGAAGCATATGGCCACAATCCAAACTACGATGAAATCAAAGGAAATTGTGTGCAAGAATTTAATTTTAATCCAGTAGAGGAACACTTGAAAGATGCAACATGTCAAATAAAAAGATTTCTAGAAATTCCTTCACTAGTTGTACAGAAAGAAAAATAAAACAACAAAATATTGATTGCATGTAGGATCGACATGGAGAATATAAAATGACTAGGACAAAGATTTTGTTGGAAGAAAGATCATCCAACACTACAGAATCATGTGAATTCAATATTAAGTATAGCCATAGAACACAAAGAATATCAGGAACAACTCGACATCCCAAAAATATTTATGAAAATTGAAGAAGGAGAACGCCATGCCGAAGAAGCAAATCCACCAAAATGGATGTACACGGAAATAAAAATGAAGGAATTCGACATATCAAATGATGGTTGACCAAAAATGGTGTGAATAGGTGAGTGTTGGTCTGACAAGAAAACAAACGACATAGTCAGTCTAATAAAAGAGTATCAATATGTTTTTGCACGTGATTATAAGGACTTGAAAGGACTTGTAGAGGAAATGAGTGAACTGAATATTGAATTGATCCCAAGAAAATATCCAATCAAAAAATGACCATACAAGTTAGCACATAAGTACAAAATGATCATTCAAAAAGAGATCAAGGGAATTCTACAAGAAGTCATTATTTATCCTATTGACAAGGAAGAATGGGAAAGTTCAATGGTGGTACAACCAAAGAAGCATGATCCAAAGAAATTTAGAATTTGTGTCGATTTTCGAGGATTCAATAAAAATATTATGACAGATCCATTCCCTACCCCTTTTGTTGATGAGATCATAAATTAAGTCATTGGTCACAAATGCTATCCATTTTTTGACATATTCTCAAGATATAATGAGGCGCCAATAGTAAAATAAGATCAGGAGAAAACAACATTCATTTTGGAATTTGGATCTTTTGCCTACAGAGTAATTCCATTCAGACTAAAGAGCGTACCAACAAGTTTTTCAAGAATAGTGGTCAAAGATTTCCAAGAGTATATTTTTTATAGCATGGCTGTATACTTTGACGACTGGACAATCTATAGTCTATTCATAAATCACATACAATGGCTTCAACTTATGCTAGAATACTGCAGACATATTCAACTACCACTAAACATCACAAAATGCATATTTTCCACACCTATTAGAATCCTGCTAGGACACGTGGTATGTAAAGATGGGGTAAAGGTCGACATGGATAAGATAAATATTATCATTGTTCTAAAACCACTAGTGAATAAAAAACAGATCAAAATTCTACTGGGTCATACTGGATATTATAGGAAGTTTATACGCCACTACTCAGAAATCACCTTCCTAATGGATGAGCTTCTATGAAAATATGTCGAATTCAAATGGAGCCAAGAATTCCAAGAATCCTTCGAATTTTTAAAGAAGAATTTGGTCGAAGCACCCATTCTCAAATTTCTATATTGGTCAAGAAAATTTCATGTCCATGTCGATGTGTCCAATGTATTTGTCGAATCGATTTTAGCTCAGCCATACGGCGACACAATGGATCACCCAAATGCATATGCAAGTCAGAAACTGAATAAAGTAGAAAGAAACTATTCAACTACGGAAAGGGAATCCTTGTTAGTGATTTTCTCTCTACACTAGTTCCATCACTATTTATTGGAAAACCCCTTTACATTTTTTACATACCATCAAGCATTAAAATACTTGGTCAATAAACCAATTCATCAAGGAAAGATTTGTCGATGGTTACTATTATNCAGGATTAGAAACATGAGAATATTCGAAAAGCATCAACGGTGACCTCCTAGATGCACACTTATTAAGAGTCGAAGTTGCATCTAAAAATTTAGAAGATATTTCCAATTTATTAGATGTTGTAGGGGCTAGTCGACCTTACTAACTAGACCAGATGGTTGACTTAGAACTTGTAGGTCAACCGACATAGTTAGAAGTGGAAGTCAATCAGAGTCTTTGTTAACCGACCAACCCAGGAAGTTAAGCAGTTATAACTTCCTGATAGAGGTATAAATAGATAAGCACATCAATTCTTAGATAGCTTCATGTGAGAGCTTATATGTAATTGTGTTGTACTGTCTATCGTATAATAAAATAATTGTTCTTTGGGATATGATTACTTATGTATGTCTCTATATATGCCTATGTGTATGTGTGTATCTCTATGATGGATTTGTAAGGTGTTATCACATGAAGTTGTTAACAGTCGCAGGTGATAGCCATGAGCACAGGCAAGCAGGCGGGTGCATTTTTCAACAGTAGAGATCCCCTGTGCAGCTCAATTTAGCACCATCTCTAAGTGCGGTTTGAAGGACATTATAGTTGGCAGGAAGATAATATTTAGCGGGGGTGCTAAAATAACAGGTGCACCCAGATCGCAAATCGCGACCAGATCAATGACCACACTTCATTTTGGGGCCACAACATGCTCGAGCGTTAAAATCCTTGAGCGTGATGAAATCTAAACCATGGTATTGCAGGAGATCTATGTGGTGGAAGGTGGTGAGTTTTGGGCCCAAAAGCGGTGTGGGTCCAAACCACTTTCGACGACCCCAAAATCACATGATCATTCAAC
>JASDQU011444528.1:0-10266 GCA_032191745.1 Picea mariana
AAATCGAACACAGAAGTAACCTCCAGGTATACTCTACAAAGTGTGGCCTGATGTATTTCCTAGGTACCATGGTATACCCCCGCAGTCACCTCCGTATGTCTCTAAAAATAATAGGCAACTAGGTTTCCAGTGTGCGAATAGTCACCAGGCGAGTATAGTCAAAAGTCGGGTAGACCATAATGAGCAGGGTATCGAGCCGGAAACCTGTCAAGGATATTGAAGGCAAGTGGTATGGAATACAACTGAGGACCTAGAATGGATTCTATACCCATGAAGCTCCGTGGAAAATGCAATCGACGGAATCCCAATACAAGCCCTCTATATGTGTTCTCCACTACGATTAGTCCAGCTTTGGAGGGGTTATCTCCGCTACCTTTCTACACGCGAACTCGTGTTTAGCCCTTGTGTTAGAGGGGGGTCCTAGATAAATTTCACGATACTGGACTTTGAAACTCCCTAACTCAGACTCCAATGTTTGATTTAATAGCCTTGAAGAGTTACCTCTCCAACCTAAATCAAGGCTCTAGCCTAATCTAGTTGATGGACCCTACAAACATAAAGTCTAGTAATTTTTAATTAGCGTTCTTTTTAAGGCTTGATTTACTCAAAAGGGGTACGGTAGTGAAACTGATGTTTTTAAGACTCTTTGTGAAAAATGATGAAACTTACTTGAACATTGGCAAAGAATGATTATATTTTTTAATTTTTTTTTTGAAATGCTTTTAAGATGAGAAGAAAACACAACACTATGGTAATTTCTTTTCTTTTTCAAATAACAATGCAAAGAAAATGCCAGGAAAGAAAGAGATCTAACAAACTAAGTTTTTTTTTTTTTTTATATTTTCTTCCAATCAAAGAAGAAATAACAAAAGATTCTAAAAGAAACTAATGAATGCACGATTTATGGCCCCCATGGCCATGAGGGGGAATTGTTTTTCAAAATGCAACTCATTTTTCTCAAAATTTCAAGCTAAAAATAAGTTAAAAAGGCTAGGAAACACAAGAAATCTTTCAATGAAAAAGAAAGCTATGATGGAATCCAACCTAGGCTAAAACTGCTATGACAGAGACCAAGAACCCTGAGAGGTATAGATCTTGACAATGAAAGGATGATTGCCTCTCCTTAAACCAAAACATTTTCTCAACAGGCACGCTACTGACAGTTCAAAAACCAGCATGTGCACGCGAGCTGTGTAAGCTCAGAGCGTGTGTACATGCATGAAGACCTTATGCAGGCCATGTGTACCTCTACAACTCTTCAAAAAATGAAATGACAAGCAATCAAGCACTGGAAAAGACTACTAGTATTGAGAACCAGAATTTCTTGAAGACTTAGAAACTTACTTTGACAGAAAAAGAAAACAAGTGAAGGAAAATTTCATAGAACAAAACTAATCTAAGGTGAAACCTAAGCTACAAAACTACAAAAAATAGAGACTAAAATGAGTTCCAGAAAACCCATGAGAAGGATTAATTCTGACAGGGGAGAGGATGACTTCCTCTCAAAAAGAAATTTTCTAAAATCATACACGCGACTGACAATTCCTCAGCTGGTGTGTACATGCGGGCTGTGGGAAGGTAGGGCACATGTACACGTGTGAAGACCTTATACAAGCCGCATGTACCTCTATGGTTCTAAAAAAAAAAGATGCAGTCATGAAAAGAAATAGAGATAACTGGTATGGAAGACCAGAATCTTTGTTAGCTCAGACTTTTGTAGAAACTTTAAAAATAGGAAATGAAACAAGTTCTTAAAAATACCCAAGAAAAAACATTCCCAGAAACCCTAGAGTTCCCTAGTCAAGTCGCCAATTCTGTTGTGAGTGGGAAATCCCTCTATGAACTAGCACTTAGGGTTTTATCATGCATGCAGAAAAGACCTAAATATTCCTACTTTCTACCATCATCCCAGACGTAATCCCCATTATTCTTAAGAAAATACGTAGTTAAGAAGATCAAGTGAGCATACCTTATTTCGGGCGTTTGATATCGATCCTTCTTCATGCTTGATCGCTCTTTGACTACAACTCTCCTCCCAAGGTTGACCTGCATTCACAAAAGAAAAGCAAAGAACTCCACATGCATTTGATCTACATATCAATGGGTCAGAGATTCAATCAACATGTATGCAATAAACCATGAAAATCTCATATGGTGGGATGATAAAATTACTTTTTTATTATTAACTTCAACAAATCAACTTACAATGATGAATCCGACCACTACTCCATGAACTTGGTCCTGGGCTCTTCTTCAACTGTCCTCCAACTTATTTGCTCTATATTTCTCTTTGCACAAGGATGGATAAAGGTTGGGACAAAGGGAATGTGCAATCAGGTATAGTTTCTTTACTATGATTCTCCTCTTCCAAATGGGACCCCTAACCCTTCTTTTATAGGATAGAAGAAGCTAGGTATTTAGTTGAACTTCCAGCCATGCATGGCTGAAAGGTTTAGTTAACTCACCCAAAGATGTGTGTTCTGTCAACAAATTTCCTTTTTTCATGCGTTTGTAGGTACACACGGGGTTAGCTAGTGTGTACACGCGTGCAGTAATGGAGCAGGGCATGTGGGCCTTTATAAAAGGGGTTTTTAAGAAGAGTTGTTCAGCAGTGTTTTGGCAAAGAAGGAATCTGAGATGGCCTAATGCCAGGTAAGCATATCTGCTACAAATTAGGGTTATAAAACTGTGTCCATCATAGCTACAACCAAGCCCTCAATAGCTTAACCGACCACAACCCCTTTGAGGTGGGGTTGGGATTCCAACCATTGGGTCCCATAGATGTTGCACTTTCCCTTACGGTCACCTCGACCGACTCCTCTCCTTCTCCAAATGAGGCGGAAAAAGCCACTCAGTTCATTGAGAGGATCCAACACATCCACCAACAAGTTCAGGATATCCTACAGAAGTCCAATGACAAGTACAAGCAACACCATGATCAACATCAGGTGCCACATAAGTTTTAGGTGGGCGACAAAGTTTGGTTGCACTTGCAGAAAGAACGCCTTACATGACCCCATCGGAAGCTTCACCCACTATGTTATTGGTCATACACCATCACCAAGGCTGTGGGGGATAATTCGTTTGAGCTCAACATTCCTCCTTTCCTTTCCCTACACCCAGTGTTCAACATGGACCTCCTTTGACCTTATTTCCCTCCATTATTGGACAGCTCTGACATAGCAGAACAACTGACACCAACAGAGCTCAACCCCGACTGCATACAACATGCATCCAGTGATCATATTGTGGACACACATATCAACGACACTTGACAACAAAGGATCCAACTTTATCGAGTCATCAAAGTAGGGAAGCTCCTACACCAAGGCAAGTGGCTGACCTAGGGCAAATTCAACAGAAATTTCCTCACCTGATGAGGGAACTCAACACAATGGATACCGTTGCTTCGTAAGGAGAGAGGATTGATCCAGGTGTATATTGGTGGCCACCCACCTTTTCCAGCTGGCTCAAAACAAGTTTCTAGCAATTTTGATAATTTACTAGTTTTAGCAGTTTTTTGGGTCCTAAACTTCTGGAGCCGTTTTGAGGCCCTAAACGACATTTTTTGGGGTATGTTGCAGATGCAAATTTTCATCATGAAATTTTTTGCAACTGTTGTAGTCCTCAGATAGATATTTCCAATGGTATATCATACTCCTAAAATGGATATCGCATGCAATAGTTATGACCTTGGGAAATTGATGTACTGACTTACCAAAACGGGGCCCACATGACTTTTGGCACTTCGTCTCCTAGGGTTAGGTTTTTGGATGTTTAGGGTTTTCAAAACTCCTGTTTATTGTAAAAAGGCCTTGAGAGCCTCATTTTAATCATCTTCTTAAGAATGAGGGCACCCGTCACATCTCTTCTCAGAGATAAGCTGCCACCATTCCAACAATCTTGTTTTCCGTTGCATTTTACAGTTTCATCTTATTTCCTTATTGAATAGAAAACCAGTTTTATTGTATCTTTGTTATTCTTTGTTAAGCATCTGGTAATAATTTGTACTCATTTAATTCTTCTCAAAGAATATGGATCCTCAGGTTGACAAATTAGATAGTTGGGCAAGTACTACAACTCAATTAATACAACATTAGTTCGGCCCAATATAACGATTGTCGTTCCCTTGTCACGATTGTTGTTCCTTTTGTAAGTAGTGTTGTCCATTTGAATGGAACAATTGTCATTCCTTTTGTTACAATTGTTTTCCCTTTGTAGGGGTTGCATCTCTAGAGGATGGTTATTGAAAACGGAAGGTAAGAACCTATGTAGGCGACAAGTAAAACACTTGTGCCAGCGCCTACCTTTGGATGACGCATAGAGGTTATATTTTAGGAAATCATTATATCCCAGCAGTAAGTTCACTTATATGAATGGAATTAAAGGGCCTATGGGAGAGATGAGGATACCTTTGAAACTATATGCAATACTAGTCAAACAAGGACCCTACAGATTGAACCCTAAATATAAGGAGAAAGTAAAGATTAAGCTCGGCAGAATGCTAGAAGCTGGGATTGTAGAACCTGTGGAAGAGTCAGACTGGATTAGCCCTATGGTGGTGCAAGATAAGAACACATGAGATATTAGGATCTATGTATATCTCATAAAGATGAAATATGCCTATTTGCATGACCCCTTCCCTACGCTATTCACTAACGAAGTGTTAGATAATGTGGGAGGCTAGGAAGTATATTCTTTTACAGATGGATTCTCAGGATACCATCAGATCCAAATTGCCAAGGAAGATCACCATAAGACCACATTTGCAATAGAATGGGGGTCCTATCAGTATATAGTGATGCCATTTGGATTGAAGAATTCCCTAGCCATCTTTTCCAGGGTGGTGGTTGAAGCATTCAAGGAGTTTTTGTATAAATTTATAGAAGCATACTTTCATGATTGGACTATTTTTAGTTTATTGAAAAATCATATTGAATGTCTAAGGCTAATGTTGGATAAATGCAGACAGTGTCAAATTTCCTTGATTCTGAAGAAATGCATCTTCTTCTCACCGTTTGGAGTGTTGTTAGGTCATATTGTATGCAAGCAGGGATTGTTGGTCGATCTATCTAAAATTTCCATTATAGTTGATCTACCCCCTCCTACTTCAGTCAAACAACTATGCACTGTGCTGGGACACACAAGATATTACAAGAATTTCATTAAAGGATATGCCCAAATTACAGCACCCATGGAGAATATTTTGAAGAAAGATTGTCATTTTATTTGGACAGAAGAGTGCCAGCAGAGCTTCGACACAATGAAATAGAAAATGGTTATTGCACCTATTCTGGTTTTTCCAGATTGGAGCAAGGAGTTTCATGTACATGTCGATGTGTCTTCTATTGACTTAGGAGCAGTGTTAGCACAACTCGGGGAAGGAGATATTGACCATCCATTAGCCTTTGCCAATAGGAAGCTATCAACTGTTGAGATCAATTACACCACTACCGAGCAAGAGGGATTAGCCATGGTGTATGCGCTACAAAAATTTTGCCACTACTTGCTGGGAGGACACTTTAAAATGTTTACTGATCACTCTGTGCTGAAATACCTAGTCAACAAGCCAATGTTGGGGGGGAGAATATGCAAATGGCTTCTGTTATTTCAGGAATATGACTTTGAGATCATAGTAAAACCAGGCAGAATGAATAAAGGTACTGACCACTTGTCGAGGTTGGAACATGGAGAAGAGATCACTAGTTTGGAGGATACACTGTTGGATGCATAGTTTCTATCCATTAGAAATATTGATGACCACTTCACAGAAATAGTCCAGTTCCTGTCAACAGGAATGGCCCCTAGCCAATATACAATTCCCTAAAAGAAACAACTAGTAGTGCGTGTTGTCGACTTTTCACTTATAGCTGGACAACTATACAAGATGGGACTTGATGAGATACTGAGAATATGTGCTATAGAGGAAGAACGACCAATGATCCTCATGGAAGCTCATGAAGGCATCGCAGGAGGACACTATGCAGGGAAAGAAACTATGCAGAAGGTGCTTAGAGCTGGCCTTTGGTGTCCTAGCTTACACAGAGATGCTAAAGACTATTATAGAGCCTGCGATGTATGCCAAAGAGTTGGGAAACTTTACAAAAGAGATGAAATTCCACTAGAACCATAGATGACCCTACAAGCATTTGAGAAATGGGCCATTGACTTCGTAGGACCTATAAACCCACCAAGAAAGTGCACAAGAGAAAGATACATAATTACAACAACATAGTGCTTGACTAGATGGGCCGAAGCAAGAGCAGTGAAGGACTGTAGTGCAGCTACAGCTGCGCGCTTCATATTTGATGACATCATAAACAGGTTTGGATTCCCAAACATCCTTATGAGTGATCAAGGCACACATTTCATAAATAAGACAATTGAAGCCCTGACTAAGGAATTTGAATTCCTCCATCAGAAGAGAACGCCTTACCATCCACAAGAAAATGGGACAGTGGAAGCATTCAATAAGATCTTGGAGATAGCACTGATGAATATTTGCAATGTGAACAGTGATGACTGGGATTTAAGAGTACCAGCAGTAATATGGGCCTATAGAAACACTTGCAAAAAATTAACAATGCAGACCCATTTTAAGTTGGTATATGGTCTCAAAGTCGTTGTGCCAATGGAATATTTGGTACCAAGCCTAAGAATTGATGCCTTTACAGATATGGATGACACTGGCACTGTTCAAGAGAGGCTTTCACTATTGGTCGAATTGGAGGAAGACAGATTTGTTGCAGGATTTAATTAGTAGGTACAGAAGGAAAGAGAGAAGGCCTACCATGATAGGCACATCAAGAAGAAGGCATTTAGACAAGGTGATTTAGTACTGGTATATGAAAACAATTTTGTCAAGCATCCTAGGAAGTTTAGAATGCATTGGCTCGGGCCATATGAGATCACCTATGTTACAAAAGGAGGAGTTGCGCGGTTGAATACCTTGAAGGGAGAATGGAAGGAAGGATTAGTGAATGGGAGTCGTTTGAAGTTGTACTATGACAACCAGCTTCCTCACAACTCTAAGTGAAATCATAAGAAAAAGGGTATAGGTACCAAGTGAGGTTTAAACTGGGTACTAGACACAGAAAAGATAGTTTGCACAGCGAATGATATGAGGCATAGAGTAGAAAGCAAAATATGCACTGCACAGCTTGAAGTTGAAGTAAAACAGAAAGGTCAAATCTGAAGTGCCTTAGGACGAGTCACAGGTGAGTGTTGGGGGCCTGTTGGCCCTTGGTTATGGAAATAAGCAAAGAATAAGGAAGAAAAGGAAAAATGTGAACTTTGTGGAAGACATAGTGATTGTTACTAGGTCGAAGTGAGCAAAGAGTAGAAAAGGTGGAGCGACGCCCGAGAAAGAAAGTCTTTGAATGAGGAGATCGAGGATGAGAGATCAGAAAGAAAGAAGGATCGTGGACAACTCAACAAGTGGAAAAATCCACCATTAGATGCTTTGGAGCACCACGCACGAAGGAAGGAAAGCCATGTTGGCGAAGCCCTGAAAATGTAGGTCAAGTTGACCTAGGGTTTTAGACACCTAGGGTTTTTGTATCTAGGGTTTTGACACCTAGGTTTTGACCTAAGGATGCCGGTGAGTGATTTTAATGTATAAATAGAGGTCAAGAGGACCTGAGATGGGTTGTTGCTATCATTTTTATTACTATTGTTGGTGTTGTGATAGTTGTGGTGTGATCGAGTGAGTAATATCGTGAGAGAGATAAGTGTTGAGTACAAGAGCCTTTATTATTGTAAGATATTCAGTTGGGTGAGAAGGTCAACCCTGCAGCTGGGTGCGCAGGGAGGAGAGAAATAGAGAGAAGAAGAAGGAAGATCTGCTAACTAAGAATGCAGACAAGAACTGTATGCTTCATCTTAATACATTGTAAAGCATAGTTCTATGGGCGTTGCCCTAGAGAGAGGGTGAACCACATATATTTTGTGTTATGTGTGATTGATGCTCTGCTCTTATCATTTGATACACTGTTATTGCATTACTATGGTAGATATGATAAAATGTGTGGAATATATCTAAGATGATAAGTGATATATGCATGTTGTATTGTTCTAGTATTAGATCCACTTGATATTTCCCTTGGTTGTAGACATCTCTATCTTGCAACCCCCCCATAGGTGATTCGGGTGAGATTGCATCTGCTTCACAGGTGTAGCCAAAAGGGCCAGTAGTTAGGGCTTGTTGGTGCATTCTTGGAGATGAACCCTGGGTTTTCCCTTGTGACAACAATCTACAACCTAGATGGTACACAAATCTATGATCACACCACTCTAACAAAGAAGTTAGTAGTTAACATTCATCAATATTTAACCTTTATTCACATCGCAGATCAAAACCCTAATTAAAGAGCAACGCAGTATTCAGCAAGATATAACACATTCAAGCACTTAGCATGGAGATAGAGATCAGATCTAACATTCATTCACCTTACCAAGAACTAAGATATTATACCAGATCCATCATACATAAAGATATTGACACTAAACATAAATCACATCACTATCATACAACATAATGCACAAAGAAACCATAACATAGGATATGCGTGGTTCACCCGGTGTGGGGTTACGTCCACCAACTCTTTGTCTTGTTTATTATCTTCTGTCAATATCCTTACATGCACAAAGCCTCAAAACCCACTCCTCATAGGATAGGAGATCTGTGCACACCTCGCTAGATCATCCTTCCCTAAGATAGGTTTAAGCACAAAGCCTTCTTACTGTCTATACACAAGATTCTTGAAATCACTTGCACTTATCTCTGCAAGTTCTTAACACATAGCATCCACAACTATTCACACTTAGCAAATTGGCCTCATTACCCTTAGCACCCCCCTTACTTACATCACCTAGCTTTCTATTTCTATATTAAAAAATGGGCCTAAACATGGGTAAACCCATGGGCCACCATCCCATACCCATTACATAAAACCTAATCCCAAAAACTTCCCTAAAAAGGGGTTGAGATCCCATGATCTCTGCTTTGAATTGTGCTCTGCCTTCAACCATCCTGTCGAAGTCCCAAAAGAGGACAAACATGACCAAGGATCTCCAAAACTTGGTCAAGTGCCAACAAACTGTTGCACAACTAAGAGGGGGGGGGTGAATCAGTTGTAACCTTGCTTAAACAATAATACTTATTTTAAACTCTTTTCAGATCACTCAATGACAATCACAATAATGCAAGAAAGTAAGCAATAGATCATTTAACATCATTCACACATATGAGATACACAGAGATAGATATTTCCTGAGAAAACCCATAAAGTGTAAAAGCCTCTTCTTCTTTATGTGATAAGTAATCTGTACATTCTTTACATTATCATACATATGAGCACCAACTCATAATGAGGCAACAACCTCTGTTTTGCAAGCTGCTACTTGCTAAGAGCACCAACTCTCTAGATTCTCTAGCACCAACTCCCTGGCTTCTCTAGCACCCACTAGAAGGAAACACGAACTCCCTAAGTGTTCTAGCACCAACTGGATGGAAGCACCAACCTCCAGTCACACAGGCACCAACCTGTATAACAGAGAACAACAGTTCTCCCTTGCACCACCCTACCACCCTGGTTTCTCTGGCTGTAACCAGATGGAAGCTACAACTCCCTTTGTTCAATCACCCACTTAAACCTCTGAGGACAACAATCCTCCCTAGCACCACCCTACCACCCTGAAATATAAATCTTTGCTATCATGACTTATTACAGTGATATAAATTTCTTCAATGGATTACCAATCTCATCATTGTTCTGCTACACTGCGCTGCTTTGTCTACATCAGTGTCTTCTGCACACTCCTTTCACTTTCTATCTTTTTCCTTTTATGCTCTCTGGTCCATGTCCCTTCAATGCACCATTCCCCTTTTGTACATTTCTACTACTGTGCTTTGCCTCCTTCTTCACACCTCAATCACACCCGACAACAACACCCATTTCTTCTTTGTTCAAAATTCCTATCATCTCTGTGCACCTTGTGCATGCAATCTACTTCTTGCTCTTGCATCCTCTCCACCCCCAATCTCCTCCACATCAGGGTGTTTCCTCCACTTCACTCTTCCACATCTATCCCATCTCCCATGTTCCATGTCGTCTCTCTCTGTTCTGCATCTCCTCTCATTGTGAGTGCTCTGCTTGATCATCATGGTAACTCTTCAACTTCTCTGGTGGTTTCACCCACACATCCATCATCACTGGGTGTTATATCAAGATTCCTCAGCTTCTATGGTAGTTGAAACTCTTCATA
>JASDQU011444529.1:7215-23147 GCA_032191745.1 Picea mariana
ACATTCTAATTCAACCCGGTTAGTTGTTGTTTGTAGAATAGTATTAAACAGGTTTAAAGCAATGCTAGTTTGATCTTGGAGGCCAGGTTCTACGTTGGGTTGTCTATTATTTGGGACAGTCATGGAAAATAAAGTTTTAATTAAATATGAAAAGTTTGAAGATTTGTTGCTTTAGTTTTTAAAGGATAAAAAGAGAAAAAGAGTTTTGGAACTCAAAATAATAGCATAATAACAGTTGAGGTCGTTTCCTGTACATGAAACAATTTTAAGAATAGTAAAATAACAAAGTAGTACTGCTGAGAAAATATGAGGCTTTAATCACGAAAGAATCTCATATTGTAACAGGAGACAAAGAGGAAAACGAGATTTCTAATGAAATGTAAAATATAATCATTCAAATGACCTATAGGTCTTGAAATTGCTAATAGCAATCACAGAGGAAAAACTGTAAATAATTCAATAACCAAATCAATTCAATCTACAATAGATGTGTGAAATAAACTTATAGTTGATCATTCATTAGAAAGACGTAAGAAGAAAAATATTGAAAAATATTGGAAACAGGGTAAAGAACACGTAGCTTCAAGTTGACAGAATTCAGAATCTCGTCTGTATTATTTATATCACAGTGGATTGGAAAACTTTTTAATACAATCGGCTCTCTCAAAAAACCAAAAGCTTTTTCTTAGTCTTTTCAAAATATTTATACATGATCACCAAATATTTTTCCCGTTGGTGATTAACTAACTTCCTAAGACTACGGTTACATGAATGAACAATGTCAAACCGTTTACATTTATATTCTAACTGCTTTATTATTCTAATGATGAAAATCTTCAAAAGAGTATCTCATGTCTGCGTTGATGAACCTCCTCCTTCTGCTTCAAGACAACGAATGCATTTTCCCAGAAACCGTACTAAAACTCTGGGAGCTTCTGGTATATCTTTTGCCTCAAATATAAAGAACGTTTTCTGTAGTTTGGGCATACAATCTTCAATTATCTTCCTTGTGAACTTAATAGTTTGCAACTTTAAGTTTGGCATCACTATCCATTTGTCAATTTCGGTGATATTGATTACCTTTATTTTTGGGATCTCCACCTGCATTTCCTCCAGATCTTCCTTGAATCTTAGCTGGTGCTTAACAATGTTAATTTCTCCTAATAACCCCGAACAGTTCTTTTTTCCAATGTTCAAAGAAGCTTTTTCTAAAAGATCAAAAATTCCTTGACAATCATCATTGACCTCTCTGGTTATTCTTTTGTTTTCTACAAGGTCTGCCTCCCACACCTTGAGTATTACATCTCCTTTAACCTGCTCTGAAACAGATAGTTTTTTAATCTTTCCGAACTCCTCCTTTGTTGAAAGGGTCACTACTTTTTGGAAAGTCGTCCTAGCTACTTTCACTTCTATTTCTTTCAAGAGAATGTTCTCCAAAGCTTTACTTGTTTCCTAAAAGTAATTCTAAATAAATTCCATATTTAAAAACACTCCTTGTTGTTCCTCTTCTATCTTCACATGTATTCCCAATACCTGGGCCTAGAAAATTTCAAGCTCTACCACTTGATTTGAAATGGAACTAATCTTTTCTTGTAATTGCTTATTTGTTTCTTCTTGCTTTAGGACCTGTGACTGAGTGACCTGTATTTTCTGATTTGCTTCCTCTAAGCTTTCTTTTAGTTTTTGAATCTCTTGAATATCATTCAATCTAGCTCGTTCTAGACCCTTTTTTATCCCCCAACTGATATTTCTTTCAGTCTCCTTTAATTGATCCTGTAGCTGAGCTATCATCTATTCTTTCTGCTCCAACATAGTTGTCAAACTACCCACAGAGTATAAATTTGTCGACGCTAAGGTTCCCATTGTGCCTACTATCTCTGTAGTGAATTCTCCTTCTTTAAGTTTTTGTCCATCTATAATGATTTTATGCTTTTTAATCGTCATGTCTCCTCTTGGATGCATTTCCTGTTCTAGGATAGCCTTTCTCTTCTTACTGAAAAAATAATTGGAAGGAGGAATCTCATCTCTAGAAATAGGCTCAAGATCACTTACGTATAGAGCTCCCTCGTGGGGGTTTCCATAAGTAGACTACAATGGAGTCAAGGAAGTAATGGGACTTCCAAGTTCTGTCGATGTTGTTCCTCCTACATTTTTTGGAAAACTCTCATGGATTTTTGAGGGTGTTTCCAACTCCTTTCCTTTCCCTGTCTCTGATTTTTTTGTCTGAGGGACTCTTGTTTCCTGTGAAGGCATTTCACTCTCCTTCATTTTTCCACTTGTATTTTCTTTATCCTGTACATCTGTTTCAAAGCTTGGGGAGGCCCTTCCTGTTCTAGAGGAGGAGTCATGGATTCACCTTGCAAAATTTTTGGCAAACAACTTCACCTGTGACTTTGGAAGGATATAAAACCATTTTTCAAGTTGGGTGATAAGGCTCGTACCCTGTTCAATACTTCTTCATAAGTTTTAACCTCCTTGAATATATCATCATAAAGAAATTGTTCATGTTCATAAGCTTTCAAATTACAGTGCATCAAATGTCTACTTACTAATTGATAAGGGTCATGCTTTCTGTACTCAATATCTGCCAGCTTTATCTCCTCTAATGCCTCGGCTTCCACTTTAGAATGGCCAAGATTTAGTAATGAAAATTTCCCGACATTCACAGGGAAGATTGGCCAGGATTTCTTTTGAGCTACCTTTATCTCTATCCCAATACCACCTTTCACTATTTGATATGCTACCTCCCTCAATACCAGTCTGTCCAGGAGGAATTTCGGAAGTGCGTGAGGGGGAATTGAGCATCCATAGACTCTAATATAAGAGAAGTTTTCATCAACAAACCAGTCGGCTATTGCTTTGATATTTCCTGAGACTGACTCAGGAATGGGAGGGGGGTCACAGCCATAAAACATTTTATGCATTGGAATTATTACAAAATGACAAATTTCGTAAAATGCATCCTTAGCATTTTCTTCCCAAAGTGCAAAATGATATTCATGAATGGGCTCAGGGCAAGTTATGTTCCAACTCCAATTCATCAGGGGAAATGGAGTCACAAAGAAAATCGCATCCATGATGTATGATGACATATAAAAGGCCACTGGTTGACCTTTAGATTTTGCAACTTTGTAATTTGAATTTTTTTGTGCTAGGTTATCAAACAGATCTTACTCCAGTTGAAAGTGTATCCTTCTGAAGCTTCTTCTAAAAAGGGCACCCATTCTACAGGGAAATGCAAGGGATCCTTTTTCCCGAAAAGTCTACACAACATAATGGCTACATATACCATGTATTCGTTCAAAGATGTCATGGCATAAACCCCATGGGTATCGGCCCTAAACTTTGATGGACATATCCACCATTCTCTAATTAAATCGAGATAAGTTCGGTCTACCTCAGTACACTCTTTCCTTTGAAATTCAGCTAAAAACTCGGCATTAAAAGTGTACTTAGGATTTGGTGAGAGCTTATACATTACTTGTATATGTTCTGGCCTGAATGAGCCTACAATGACCCCTTGATCATTTAAAATACTCCTTGTCGGAATATCAATCTTTTCCAAGGCCCATTTGATCATGCCGTTCTGCGCCATAAACCGAGGGCGCGTCAAGATCTTATGAAGCTCTAATTCTACTACATCCCGGAAGTGATTCTTGGAATCAGTAGGAGAATTCTTGATTTCATATTCCAGGAATTCAGAGATTTGTGTCTAATATTTAATTGAGTCAATAGCATGTGGCATAGTGTCGGATATAATATCTCCTTCCTGTGTATCTTCACTCTTCTTTGGTGCTTTCTTTGGTGCCATGACTTCAAGTTAGATGGAAAACCTGTCACAAAAAAGGAGTGTATGAGCTCGGCTGAATGCGTCTTACGCTTGATAGTATGAAACAAAATATGTTGCGAAACACAGACCTTCAAACTCTCTTTTAATTCATTTAACGATGAAAGGACTGACGCGGCTGACAATAATTCAATATATTTAATGCAGTAGATATTTACTAAGATACGCATTATTTTCACATATCACCAGTTTTCTTCATTTAAGTGGCCACATTTTGGTGCTTTTGAATTCAAAATTCGGAACATTTCATTCAATCGGAAACCGAAACGTGAACAAAAACTAAAAAAAAAATTATTGTCATTAATCATGCTTTCAAAATAGAGTTAATTTAGACTAATCACAGATTAAGAGTCAAGATTTCGTGTTTCGGGATTTCGGGGATCGAGTTGACAAGAGGTATGTTATCACTGAATCTCGATTTCCGAAATCGCGAAATTACGACAAGATTAAATTAGGACTTAAATTCGTTTTAGAAAAATAATTGATCGGTATTAAGCGTTTCAAGATTTCGGGGATCGTGTTGACAGGAAGTATGTCATCGATGAATCCCGATTTTCGAAATTGTGAAATGATTAACTTAAGCCTTAAATTTCTATATTAGCGAATTAATTAATCAGAATTAAGGACAAAACAAGATTAATTCAGTTTAACACAAATTATGGGTCAGGATTTCGCGTTTCGGGATTTCGAGGATCGTGTTGACAAGAGATATGTTATTGTTGAACCCCAAATCCCGAAATCGCGATATGATTAACTTAAGCCTTACCTTTTCGTGTTAGTGAATTAATTAATCAGAATTTGAACTAACTCTCATTCTTTCGGGAAACTAGGGATCAGGATTTCGTGATTCAATATGTATTGGAACATATGTTCTCAGCAAACCCCGAATCCCAAAAAATTTTTAAAGTTAATCTTAACTCCTTTAGGTTTTAAGCTTATCATGATTAAAAAATAACTTTATAGAAAATGCGTCGGGACTCTTATAACATTTTAGGTTTTTTGCCTTTTATTATTTAAAGAATAAAGTTTTTTGGGGAATCAGTACCAGGCGTTTGGGAATGATAACGAAGCTTGTGCTTTATGAAAAGCCGAAACCCGAAAAAGAAAAGTTTGGGTCTTAGGGATAAAAAATTTAAAAAATGTTTCAACACCTAGCTTGTCCCAAGCTTGGTCTTAAAGATGCAATAGGCTCCCACGCCATTCTAGTTTCATATCTACTCAGTTGCAGGAGGATTCTACATCAGTTCATGTGCAGATAGAGAGAGGGCGCACCAGTTGAGGGCTTCTAGCAAGAGGGGCGCACCACCCATTGAGGAAGGATTCATTCTAGCCGAGGAGAAGAGATTTTAGGAATTCCAGGTATTGGGTTTTCCTTGCAAGTACCTGTTATCGTGCAGTTTGTATTTTAGGTTACCAGGCTAAAGGATAAGGGTCAAACTGGCGTAACAGGAACCTCCCTAAACAGAAAGAGCCCCCCATCGAGGTGACATTGGGTGGGGAGGTTCCTGTTACGCCAGTTTGACCCTTATCCTTTAGCCTCGTAACCTGAAATACAAATTGCGCGATAACAGTACCATAGCACCATTGTTGGATGTTTTTGGAGGTATTCTTATGGAGGATTGATTGGAATTGAGAGAGGGACAATTTCCCTAATAGGAGGGCACACCATTATTTGGAGGGTAGCTAAATCTAAGGATCTAGCAAGTATTTTTCCCAGTTGAGCACTTGGATTTTCATTGTCGTGCCCCGATCTATCATTCTAGTGGATTGGTAAAGCTATTGGAGGTCTCTAGGGGAGAGGCTGAATTATTAGGGTTTCAGTCACCTAGTGGGGCGTACCATATCTCAGAGGAGGTTCAGATCTATAGGGTTTGAGAGAGATCTTGGAGATTTGGGCACCTAGGTTGTTCTTGCCATCACCCGATCTATTGTTTGGCATCTTTCTTGAGGTGATTGGACACTTTTTCCAGCAGGGCCAAATTGTTGAGGAGCTTCAGCTATCATATCCAGTGGGGGTTTGGCACTTCATACGGCCCAGATCTACTTGGAATTGGTCTTCATCTCTTATCCAGCCTTTGGAGGCTTATTTTGTTTTGTCGGAAGCTTTTTGTAGCAACTTCTATTGTCTATCTTCTTAGCCATCTTTTGAGCATTCCAGATCGGTATCTTCATTGTAGCAAGTTCCTCTATTTTATGAATAAAAGCAGATTTTAGATGTTTTGGCTTGTATATCATATTGCATATGGTTGAGGTATGTTCCATGGTTATATATTCTTGTTTATAGCTGCATACACATATAAACACATCAGTAAACCTTAAGGCTGAAATCAAAAGGTCATTCTGCAAGTAACACATGTAAACAAGTAGATCATCCAAGTGTTTGACGAAATACCACAACCAGAAAAAGTTTTAAAAGACACAAAAACCATGATGATCCTAGCATAATGGCTTGGGATCATTATAGTGGTATTAAAGCTTAGATTCCTGCCAGTCAGTGGGGATTAGCACATGCATACAAAAACATAAGGCAAGATGGATAGGATATGCCTTGAGATATCATGCTTGGAGATAATTTATCACAGCCTTAGCGAGAAAACTAAGGCTATAATAACCTTTCCTCAGTCTCTAGCCTTCAGAAAGCCCAATTGGAGTGAAGAGGATATTCTACATGGGATCATTTTAGCGGATAAAAAGAGAAAAGAAGCAGATAAATGGTGGGAAGAACAGAGAAATCCCATGCCCATTAGGAGCATGCAATCTTGCTGCTATTGCAAAGGGTCGTGGGAACCAGATCATAGGTGCAGGGGTAAGGATCAGAAGCACACTATTGAGGCACGCTATGACAGTGATGATGAGATGTGTGAGGATGGAGCAATAGATGTTGATATGGGATAGTCTGATGATGATAGTGACTCTTGCACAGAGGCTAGTGATAGTGACTCTTGTATAGAGGATGATTCTACTAGCATGCTTGAGGAGGATGATGACCCTTGTGTAGTGGATAGGCAGCTGGATGGACAAGACGATAGCACCAGTATATCAACAGACATATCATATACCATTGATGACCTTACACCTCAACAGAGTGGTGACACTAGTGAGGATTCACACGTGTTTTCACCTACATGTAACCAGCCTCCTATGGGGGCCGTGACACATCTGTCATCTGTTCAGACACCCATGATAGCCACGTCACATGAGAAGAATAGTGGCACGTCAAGTATGATGGATGAACCTAGTGTGAGGGATGCACACCATGGACAGGTAGACCCACGGATCCAGGAGGAGGTACAGGACGTATAGGCAGTTGACCTCACACATATAGGTCAGCCAGAGGAGATTGAGTCGCAGCTTTTGGAGACTCCATTAGTTGAGAAGATTATGGAGACTGACAGGTTGGTGGAGCATACTTCCAGGATCAACCTACAGTGAGGAGGATGCACTCTTTATTGGTCAAGACGACCACAACACGTGTTTGGATACATCTATATGGGATCCATGAGCAGATGATAGTAGCAGGTTGAGTGCACAGGAGGATACAGTTGCCCATACAGGATACCGTGTGATTTAGGGGGAGATAACACCTGGTGAGGGGGTGCAGTGGCATACAAGAGTACCCAACAACACAGTAGATCGTGGACAGTTCAACATGTTATCTTATGCAGAGAATGTATTTGGGGACTCTAGAGTTGACATTAGCAAGACTGAAAGTAGCAGTGAGGGATATGAGGTGGCACCTCAACATGACCATGATCAGGAGTCACACCACTTAGCAGCACAGTTGAGATTCAGTGAGGATATGATCATGGCAGCCACCACGCGCAATGATGACATACATGCATTGATGACAGATTACTTCTGGAGAGCATCAGTGGAACATGGTAGTTCAAATGAGGGGATCGTCATGGATGGTTTTCATACTCTCAGGGAGAGAGTATCTGTGATGAGGAACAACTACCAGAATTTGTTGACTGACAGAGATTACCTGTTGAGAGTTGGTGAGATGTATCATGAGGCTCTGAGGGAGAAGGAGTTGGAGATGGATCAGCTCACTCAGGAGTTGGGGAGCACTCGAGGATTCTTGAGAGGCACACAGACATCCCTTCAAGAATCAAAGTCTAGATCTGATGAGTCTCTTGAGGAGATTCGTCAAAGATCCACTTCATCTGTCTTAGTGGACACTCATATGTATCAGTTAGTCACATTGATAGAGGATGTTGGTGATATAGCGGAGGAGCACCAATTGATGGAGGATACTTCCATTTGTGTTGTGAGAGCAGTTGACCTCCATGTAGAGGTTGATCCAGCAGTATGCCCAGGATATATGATGCAGCATGAGTCTACGGAAGACAACATGAGTATGCCAGAGCATACAATGATGAGTGATAGCTCACAGGTACATGCTGAGATGTATGGTGGGATTCAGAGGGGTGTACTACCTTGCAGGGAGGAGACACACTTAGGGGAGCATGCAGATGCCACACCTTTGCAGCAGCATAGGGTCATGAGATCTCACCTTCACCATCTCAGCAATTGCATGGGTGATGGGAGATGGAGATTGGTTTACCAGTAGTTGGAGGAGTTACTTATGGTTGTACCTGATGATTGGGGTTTTGTGATGGCTACAGGTGAGCAGTTATCAGGGGTACAGGTATACGTGCTCTTGGTCGAGTCCTTGGGATTGACCGAGGCATGTAGTATTTTTCATCCCTATAGTCAGCTATAGATATCTCTGTTACCCTTCCCCGACACTTTTATCATGGACAACAACATGAAGAGAGATAAACAGTGGCATAGGGCATGGAGAGTGAGTGGGCTAAGACCACCTGAGAGGAGTACTTTTACATCATCCAGCAAGATAGAGGTGGATCGTCACAGGTAGCTAGTTGAAACTTGGTGTGTGATGGTGAGTACCATAGGCCATATGATAGCATATGAGCACAGAGGGCTTCCGACAGTGATCAGTCTGACACAGGAGCAGTTAGAGGATATTGGAAGTGATAAACTTCCAAGTCTTCCATGGGATCCGAGAGTCCAGTTGATTAGTGGTGTGTTTCACTACATGGTGACCCAGGTTGTGCCAAAGAGCCACACATTCCACCAGGGGTCGGTTTGGAGTGGGTCAGGGATTTGTCTGATAGAATGAGGTATCTTTTCACTCTTGATCATCATGATCGGACATGGAGATGGGTGGACAGGTACCTCTTCTACAGAGATGTCTTTACAGATACAGTTTCTGGACAATAGGTCCAATGGCCACAGGGATTTCAGCTTAAGGATCCAGGAGTGGAGGATCCAATATACATACAGGGAGCAGTCAAGCAGGGTCACCATAGTGCAGTGTCATCATGAGGATCTTCGACAGAGGTTAGCATGGGACCCAAGGATTGTAGGGTTGAGCATTTCACTGACTGACAGGGGTGAATGGACCTTGGTAGGGTAAAGTTATCCTAACTCTCCATTCAGCTTCAGGGTTGAGGAGAGCACATCGCTTGAGGGAGTCTCATGGAAGTCTTGCAGTACCTCATTCTGGCATCAACATGTGCAGTTGATGGAGGTCGTGTGGATCTTGGTAGAGACTTGGAGGATGGAATTATTCTGAGATGAGGCCATGTGTCATATGCAGGAGACTCACAGAGTTGGTTTATTTCAGGATTATGCTTCCCAGGGGCTAGCAGTTCATGACTTGTTATGGGACCCAGGGGGCAGAATGTATGAGTGTTCATCTTTGTATGGGTTCTACTATGTATCCCATAGGTGGACATGGATCCTGGTATTTAACTTGGAGAGATTTGGTTATTGCTTGAGGACAAGCAATTTTATAGTAGGGAGGATTGTAATGTCCCCACTTTGGGACATCATCACAATGCAGAGGTTTATGATGACCAGAGTAGCCAGATGGATGTTATAGCGAGTACAGGGGTTATTGAGAGGCATTGTGGGGTATAGCTTGCATTGCTCATCCTATTTCATCATGATGGTCCATTCCGCACAGATTGGCTTTGGTTCTGAGGCATTCCGACGATTTCCATGGTTTTGAGTATTTTTGGCTATAAGTCAATTAAATTCACTGAAGAAGTCATTTTGGGCACATTACTTGGAGGAACCTCTTAGTGTAATCGCTCATTGGAATCAGGAGAAACAACACTATAGGATAGGATTCTTAGAAGTGAATTTCAGTGGCCAGGGAAGCCACAAGGAGAGATAAGATGATTTTCAGAGGTAAAAAGGTTAATTTATTAATTAAAGTGATTTAATTAATTAATTAAATATTAATAAAATGAAAGTCACTTTGGAGGGACAAGGTGAGAAAAAAAGTNCTCATTCATTCATGTATGATCATATTTTCATATCTGGTTTTTAGCTAGTGAGCCCAACATTGGGGGTTTTGAGGGTTTTGACTTAACAAACCCTAGAGGACGATTGGGTGGTGAAAGATTCCACCTAGCTTGTCCCAAGCTTGGTCTCGGAGATGCAATACACTCCCGCGCCATTCTAGTTCCATATCTACTTAGTTGCAGGAGGATTCTACATCAGTTCATGTGCAGATAGAGAGAGGGTGCACCAGTCGAGGGCTTCCAGCAAGAGGGGCGCACCACCCATTGAGGGAGGATTCATTCTATCCGAGGAGAAGAGATTTTAGGAATTCCAGGTATTGGGTTTTCCTTGCAAGTACCATAGCACCATTGTTGGATGTTTTTGGAGGTATTCTTATGGAGGATTGATTGGCATTGAGAGAGGGATGATTTCCCTAATAGGAGGGCGTACCATTATTTGGAGGGTAGCTAGATCTAAGGATCTAGCAAGTATTTTTCCCAGTTGAGCACTTGGGTTTTCATTGTCGTGCCCCGATTTATCATTCTAGTGGATTAGTGGAGCTATTGGAGGTCTCTAGGGGAGAGGTTGAATTATTAGGTTTTCAGTCACCTAGTGGGGTGTACCATATCTCAGAGGAGGTTCAGATCCATAGGGTTTGAGAGAGATCTTGGAGATTCGAGCACCTGGGTTGTTCTTGCCATCACCTGATCTATTGTTTGGAATCTTTCTTGAGGTGATTGGACACTTTTGGTAGCAGGGCCGAATTGTTGAGGAGCTTCAACTATCATATCCAGTGGGGGTTTGGCACTTCATACGACCCAGATCTACTTGGCATTGGTATTCATCTCTTATCCAGCCTTTGGAGGCTTATTTTGTATTGTCGGAAGCTTTTTGTAGCAACTTCTATTGTCTATCTTCTTAGCCATCTGTTGATCATTCTAGATCGGTATCTTCATTGTAGCAGGTTCCTCTATTTTATGAATAAAAGCAGATTTGAGATGTTTTGGCTTGTCTATCATATTGCATATGGTTGAAGTATGTTCCATGGTTATATCTTCTTGTTTATAGCTGCATACACACATATAAACACATCAGTAAACCCTAAGGCCGAAATCAATAGGTCATTCTACAAGTAACACATGTAAACAAGTAGAGCATCCAAGTGTTTGATGAAATACCACAACCAGAAAAAGTTTTAAAAGACACCAAAACCATGATGATCTTGGCATAATGGCTTGGGATCATTACAACAAATCTCTATCTCACTGAGTCTCACATGAGAATCATCTGGATACACACTCACTAGTGCTAAGCCACTAGGGTCGCGTCCACATGTGCTCAACCACAGGGACGTCCTACTCAACATATCTCTATATCACTGAGTCTCACAGGAGAATCATCTGGAGTACCACATCGTCTCAACTCTCTACACAGAGGAAAACAATACACCCATCACATGGGCACCTTCATCCCTTGCAGGGGTACACATTGTTTCATCTCAAATGACACACCCATATCATGGGCACACCCAACTCATGGGCTCTCTCACAGGCCAACTCACTTAGTCTGTATCCTAGAGGATGTCTCACACAGTTGTAATCATCAACAAATATCATTACTAGGTTCAACGTCCCAAGCAATATTACCACGGATAACGCCAATGTTTTTCGATCCATTGAGTTGGTATCCTTTTTCTCTCAGTACAACATTACATTGGCTCATGCAGCCAATTATTATTCGTGAGGAAATGAGCTAGCCAAGTCAAACAACAAAAATTTGATTCAGATCATCAAAAAAATAGTTGGTGATAACAAACATGCTTGGGATGGTTGTCTTAAATATGTGATGTGGGTTGATATGATTACTAAGAAGCATGTTATTGGCAAGAGTTTGTTTGATTTGGTTTACGAATTGGAAGTGGTTCTTCTGGTTAATTTGAGACTACCAGTATATAAAATCTTGGGACTCTTCACCACCAACCAAGAGGCTTTACAACATCACATTGAAAGGTTGGTGCAGTTAGAGGAGGACAAACATGTGGCATTCACTTGGTTCACATAATATCAGGCTTAGGTCAAGAGTGTGTATGACCGCAAAGCCAAGGGGAAGTCCTTCCAGGTGGGAGATGTAGTATTGTTATAGGACAAGAGGAATGAAAAACTTGGTGACCATGGCAATTTCGACAGTCTTTGGTTGGGTCCTTACTGCATTGATTCAACTATGGGGCCCAACACCTTTTAGTTTGCCAACTTGGATGGAGATCATGAGGGGTAGGTTGTCAATATGAAATATTTGAAATATTATTTCCAATAAAAAAAGAAAAAAAAAAAAACAAAACAAAAAAGAGAAAAGAGAAAAACAAAGAGTTTGAGGCAAATTTTTGGGTCCTGGGTAGTAGTTTCTATTTGTTGATTTTTATTTAGAGGATTTTCAAATTTTAGTTTAGCTAATTTTGGTACTTGTGGACATCAAGTTTAGGTCCTTTACCTTGCATTTTTTCCTCTATTTTATTTACTTGTTAATCCTAGATGATAGTCTGCTAATTTTCCCTTGTTTATATCAACATTTGGTCTATTTCCTTGCATCATAAGTGCCCCTTATGTTGCTAGCTTGTTCACCTTTTAGTTTACTTTGCCTTAATAATGTTGTTGTCCATTTTAGTCTTGGATCAACTCTGAGTGTTATTTATAGTTGTTGGATTGGTCTTTCCTCAGTTCATGTTTAGGTTGATCCTAGATGAGAGTCTTGTTTGTGTCATTACCAGAGCATTGAGTCTATTAGGATGGGTAAAGTGGAAAAGACAATAGGGAGTCTTGAAATATCTTGTATCTTGTCTCTTCAATGGTGTTTATTTGGTCATCTACTATAAGTCAATAGTCACTCTCATCCAACCCAAGAGATATGATTCCATACTTTATTTATATTGTTGTTGATTACTTCATGCTAAGAGAAATGATTTCATCATTACCTTTCCTCTTAGCAGGTCATCCCTTATCGACTACGACACATCATTTGGGGGGTGATCAAGAAGTGGAGCACCTTGGTGGCCATTAGCCTCATAGAAATTCATCTCATATTTGAAAAGGTTGATCATCATTGGGCCTTGATTGAATGATCCTTGTCAGTGTTCAACACCAACACATCTTTCACATTGATAGGATATGCTCATACCTTAGGGCCCATTGGCCTTATTGGTGGGTTTCTTTGCGCCTAGTAGGTGTTTACATCATTGAAATCTGACTAGGCGAATTTCTCCCATGTGTCAACTTTAGCACATTTTCCATTGGGAGGAGTGTACATGACATTTGGGTGGCAGGTCGCAATTATAGATGGGCATATATGGGTAAGAAATCCTTTTTATTGTTCAACCGAGGCACCATACATATTTTTTTTACTCCATTTCCCACAAAATAGACACATTGGTATGCATATTTACACTAGCATGAGGTCATTCATGGATACAGGCACATAGATCATGAGGTTCTTAACATCTCACAGGAGGATCTCATCCCCTAAAGTCACCATTGTTAACCCCAATATTTTCTTCTTTGCAAAATGGAGGGTTAAGAGCCAACCTACTCCATCAGGCTCGTGCTCAGAGTTTGATTCCAGAGACAACTTTTCTTGAGATAGGGTTGGTTCCTGTTATCGCTCAGTTTGTAGTTTAGGTCAAATGGCTAAAGGATACGGGTCAAACTGGCGAAACATGAACTTTCCCCACCTAATGTCAGCACGATGGGGAGGTTCTTTCTGTTTAGGGAGGTTAGCCTAGAGGAGACATCCCCGACAACCTGGGGTTTTGAAGAGGCTGGGATACAAGGTCAGAGTTAAAGTTTCCCCTTCACAGGTTACCACCAAAATCAGAATTTCCGGCTAATCAACCAATAATGAAGTATAGTCCCAAATGAGAACACCTGCCCGTAACAAAGCAATAATAGAAAAATATATATGCAGGCTATATACAAAGGGTTAGCATTTCATATGACCATCTGATATAATTTAAGCAATGTAAAGTAATAGATATTAATGAGATCAACATTTTGTCAATTATCTATGGAAAGAGCATTAACTCGTCAATAACTATCAAGATGAAAAATCCAATAATGTATTCAATCAACACTTCGATCAATAATTGCTTTAGGTCATCACTCAATTGCTTATAAAAGTCAAAAGTTTGTTGCGTCAGAAATAATCAACTGTGACGTCAGCCTTAGTTAGGGTTAGGGTTAGTTAGTTAGGGTTTAAAGAGTTGTTTTTGTACACTAAAGCTTCAACGTTGGAGATCAAATTAGTGCCTTAGGGTATATGGAGTCAAAAATAAGGGCATAAGGTTTCGGAAGGATGATAACTTAGAGACTAGAAGGTAGGGTTCTATGGTGCTGCAAAGGCAGGGCCCTAGAATCAAAACCCTAGGGGAAAGAGTCTCACTCCAGTGTTGCTTAAGAAAGGCCTCGTGCTCTTTCCTCCTTCTCTAAATTGACTTGGCAAAACGGCTAGCTTAAAGCATAAATCTAAGGGAGAAAGTGTTGTAATGACAAGGCTTTCAAAACCCTAGAAGGTGAAACCCTAGGTGTAGGCAATATAGGCCTAGGACGTCTCCTCTTTTCAACTTATAGACTTCAACGCTAGCTCAAAACAAAGAAGACAAGTGTAGCAATGGCTAGGCTCTATCTCTTTTCTTCAATGGCTGAAAAATATTTCCCAACAAGGGGACATGTAACAATAACCTACTTGTGTGCTTGTTACCTAGGGTTTTAAATCAGCAATACAATAAGCAAATGTAAGAAATTATACCTACAACCATTCATTTAAGAAGTTTTGCATGAAAATTCACTTACATGTCATGAAGAAAAGCACAAGCAAACCCTAGTTGTAAACCTTCCTTGAGAGAAATGCCATAAATGCCAATAAAAATCCTCCTTCAAGAGTTGTGCCTCACTTTAGACACCAAAACTACCCTAGTAGGGCGCAAAAAATCAGATCCTAAGAGAAGGAGTTGTGTTATGTTCAAATGAGGGAAAAACATCCTCAATATATATCATCCAATGACCTTTAATTTACAAATTAGGTCATTAAAACAACCGACAAGGATGACTTACTAAAAATTATACTTTTTTTACATTAACTGCTAAGTAAAAGACATAAATGAGCAAAAGGTGGGACGTCAAGCCCTTCTAAGGGAGACGTTGGCCCTTTTTTGGGCTAGTCCAGCATCCAGAAGTCAGGTGTTAGCCCCATTAGGGCTCCTCCAAGCTGCCACACGTGCTAGTAATCCCATCAAACTGCCACACGCTCAAGATGACGTCCAAGTCTCCTGGGTGACATCCTGTCCATCAAGAGGAAAACGTTCCATCTGAAGTGGGTCATCCCCCCTAGGCTAGGCTCAGCCAAAGTGTCCTGGGTGGAACGTCCTTCTTTTCTTGTGTGCAAAGGCTCATCATATCATTGTCCTGTCTTTGCCCCTGATGGGGTCCCAACAACCATCTGATAGGCTCTTCAGCCCCATGGAGGTCCGAGCTAATCATCTCCCCATGTGTACCGGTCCATTGGTACCTATCCGTTGAGCATGGTCCTGCACATCAAAAACTTCTCCCTCCATGGGCTCATTAGTCCTCGGGATTGTAGCAATGTCAATCATATTTCATCATTAATTTTATCAAATGCATGCATAAGACCCCTAGCATATCATCTAATAGCTCAAAGACATTACACTGACCTACTATACAAAGCCGAAGAAAAGACAAAGTGCCATGTTGGGCCAACATCC
>JASDQU011444530.1:14819-25493 GCA_032191745.1 Picea mariana
CTTTTATTTCCTCCAATTGTTGAGGTGTCAACCTTGTAGGTTGAGGTGTTTTAGAAGAAGGAGCATTATTCTCTCTATAGATGTTGAGATTGGTCCTTCTAGTAGCCATAGCCATATTTTTACTTTCAACATTTCATGCCACCTTAAATGCATTCTCCAATGATTTGGGTTCCCAAAGGAGAACCTCATGTTGAATGTTATCCTTTAAAGTTCCTATGAATACATCAATAAAGTGCTCATTTGGAATATTTGTTACCTTTATATTCAATCTTTGGAAATTCTCAATGTTCTCTGTAACTGAACCCCTTTTCTTGAGATTTATCAATTGGCTAAAGAAGGTATTTCTCCTTGTATCCTCATAGAGTGCTATCATTTCTTCCATGAAAATTTTCCAAGTGACGAGTGATTTGCGAGAACAAATCCATCGATATCATACAAATTGATTAGGTTCTAAATATAAAGAATCAATTCGTACCTTTTGTGTATGTGGCACATTATGTAGATCAAAGAATTGCTCCATCTAAAGTGTCCATGTGATTGGGTCTCGTTGATGGGTCTTAAACCCCTTAACTCAACAGTAGGAACCAAACCCGCCACCGAGGCCCAATTAGACTCTGCAGCATTTTTGATTGGAATGGTTCTCTAGATCTCGCGATCTCACCAATTTAATCGATGGGATTTTTGTTTTCTTGTGGAGGCATCTACTTCACTCAGGATTTTCTCTTTTGGTCTTTTCTGTTTAGTTAGGATAAATGTGAGGAAAAGCCGATATAAACCAACTTGACCACACAACGATAAGGAGGTCTAAATACTGGGAAAGGCTGGGCTCTTGATAACCCTCTCTTCGTCATGTAGACAATGATCTCTTACCAAAGGCATAGTAATAATACTTTAACCATGTGAGCACTCGATGACTAGTTGATTTTAACCTAAACTATCCAAGAAACAAGATGAGAGAAAATTTAACTACTGGAGAAGAGGTCGAGCTTGGGATAACCCGCTGCTCAAACATGCAAACGATAATCCTATACCATAGGCCTAGTAATAATACGTTAACCATGTGAGCATCCAATTACTGTTTGAGAATACTAATTATTAGAAGAAAACATTTTTATGATAAGATCAATAGCAAGAAAAATAATTCATCTACCATAATCTTTCATCATATATCCACACAACGATTCATCATTTCCATCATTAGAGAAAAGAACAACAAAAAAATTGCACCAGATAACTTGACAATATATTCGATAGCTCTTACTTGTTACATCTCCTCATGAAATGAATAGGAAATAATTTTTCTCCAGGCTCAATTACACATGCATATGATGAAAACAACTTCATCTCTAGTCTAGTAGGACTTCTTCATTCATAGCAGCTCCAAAATAATTCTTAACAATTAGAAAGAAAAGAGTTTTTGCAACCAACCATCGACCCTAGACCATCGGTCGATGTTCCTATTTATAATATAAAGTCTTAACAGTTATTAACAGTAAAATACAATTTGAGCTAATCAAAAATTGCAATGTGGCGTCATCATCTGATTGTCTTTCAACTGTCCACCCAAGTTGTTTCTTGAAAAGGGTGGATTCTTTCATAATCAGATCATCTGATAAAGAGTTCTTCACAAGTATGGGCCCACGAGAATCTGTGTTGTTCCATTGGGGCTGCATATATCCCTCTGATTTCCGTTGCATGCGCTCGGTATTTTATGAAGGTGGAATTCAACTATTGCAACACGGTTTTAGCTCTGATTGGGTGTTTTGTGAATTGTTTCACCTGTGTCGGCATCGCATTGGCTAGCTTCACGCATTCTTTGGCCCATAGGGAGTCTTGTTTGACATACATCTTAAGCACGTTTCTTATGTCGATAAACTCACCGGGGTTACCGAACTCAGGGAGCTTGATAACTTTCATTACTTTATTAATTTTATCCCAGTGCTTTTGGCACTTGGCATATTGTTCTTGGATCTCTCGATGTGGATCTTGGGACATCATAGCCTAATATTCTGCAGATCTCTTTATGTGGTCGAGGCTATTTTTTTCTAACAGTCAAATGCCATGTTATTCCTTTTCTCAACCCTGTTGGACTGCCTCAATGTATTTGAGCCTTTCCACCACTTGCTGCACTCTTTCATGCCATCATTCCATCTCCTTGCATGTTGCAAGAGCCATGAGAGTGTCCTCCTAGAACTCAATTATATTTCTAGTTAATAGGGTTATTTCTTTCTTGTACTCATTGTAAACTTCTAAAAACTAACTCTTAAAATATGTCGCAGTCTATGTGATGCCTTTATAATACTCAACAATATGGAGCAAGTGCTCCAGTTCCTTCAGAGTATCCGTTGTTTCTCTTTCATCCCCCCTAGCCCTATCCTGGGCAGCATGAGAGAGGGCTCTTCCCACACCTATTAGTTCAGACGTGTGAGCATCTACTATGTTGGTCAAGCTTTCCTTTGTGGTAACCAAAATAGAATGGTCCACACTAATCTTCCTCTTCTTAGCAATTCTTTGCACAATGGCCTTCCTCTTTTGATCATAGGAGATCGCATAGATGTCCACCACTTTGTCTACCGGCTCTGGTATCTATTGGTTGCCCCATGTGATCATGTTTCCTAGGCTGTCGATGGTTTATATTTGTTCAAGATCAGACTCTTAAACCTCCTTGTATTGCTCCAAAAGCCCAACCTCTTCCTGATGTTTATCGGGGACCTGAGTATTAAGTGGAATGGATGTGTCAAGAGTGAGCTCAATACTTGCCTGTATTCTAGCCATGGCATCCCTGACATCCTTCTGCGGGGATATTTCTTTTAACACATCCAATTCTAACTTGTCCTTGGGAAAACCTACTCGGCTCTCTGACATATCAGATGTTTCTATATCTAAGCCGCTTTCAGATCCTTTTTCTTTTCGTGTGCCCTCTTGACTCTAAACATTGGGAACAAGAGGTGTTTTTTCCTTAGCTCCCTTTTCTTCTTCTATATGCACAGAGGTATTCTAAGATGCCTCTGAACTCTCATCATCACTGTATATATCTATGAACTCGGATAGAGGGTTAGGCACACTAGTTTCGACATACACCCACCCCGGCTTTGATTGATTCATCGCGCCTGCCGGTGAATCGACTGGCGATAGTGTGGATTTAGGGTCATTTGACCTGTTGATGTTACTGAGGTCTGTGATCTTGGAGCCACCTACCCCTGCCGAGCTCTCTTTTGGGTTACTAGTTGAAACGCTTGATAAGAGGGTTGGATCCATTATTTGTTGAGAATGTTGGAGCAATAGTGTCCCTCTTTCCCTTGCACTTGGAGTTCTGAGAAAATTCCAGTTCTATAAAGGGGCTTATTGGGGAGCTTCCATCATTTCGGCCAATTCGAATTTTACCCTTTCTTCCCTAGTTCTAAGAATTTATTCCGCTCTTTGTGCTCTTTCATCCAAGAGCATCGCTTTATCTTCCCAACTCATGGCCTTGAATTTGGTTATTTTTGGGTCAGCCATTCTTGCCATCATGTCATCCCAATCTTGAGCATTTTTAGTGAAGATTTCATCCTCAAACTGGTCCTGGGCATAAGGCTAATAGGACGATACTTGTGAGGCATGTTTTGAGACCAGACACTTGGGATCATGCTTGTGAAAACGTCCTATCTGGAACCGAAATTCCAATTGACTTAATCCCTTTTGCTTGGCCTACGCAGTGTATTAACCTGGTAGAATCCAATGTGAAACCCATAGGGTGTGAATGCCCACTTCTTATCCTTCACCAAAGTGGCATTGTACCCCTGCAAGATAGTTTGGTAACATATTTCCCCTAGTACCAGTCGGTGGGGGACATATATAGGTAGAAAATGTGGTTCTCCTGTGGTGCCGAAAACCCTAATGTAGGTTTCATGCTTGTCCAGGTACCAGTGACCAACTTTCGATATAACTCTTTAGGCCACATCAGACATCCTTGGGCATTCTTTCTTGAATAGTAAGAAATGAATAGGTGCGATAAATTGGCTGCAAATGAGAGAGTAGGATCTTTTATACCTGTTCTCCCACAAGATGCTAAAATAGACATGGACCAGGAGCTTGGAAGCATGCCAGCTCAGGTTCATTCCTGCAAAGACATTTCTTGCACAGATGACATCCAATAGATAAGACGCCATGTAGAAGGTAGGAGTTTCTCCTTCCTTTGGCTGTTGAGCCTATAGAATGTAGGTGCTCAGCTATTTTGAGATGATCATGCCCCAGTTGAAGCTTGTTCCAGAGATGGCAACTGTATAAGACAAAGGCATCCATGCCTCCAAAATCCTAGGGCAATATTTTTCTCCATGAAACCGACAAAGGAGATCCATTATATATATATATATATATATATATAAGTTTGTCTGAGGTTGGTCGTCGGGTACCAACCAAAGTTTCGGATAGCGAATTTTTTGTCTTCTCTCCACTAGGACGCCATGATTTTGTTGGTGTCATGCTTCTGATAAAACTTCACAACAAAATCCTTTTTCAAACATTCATCTGGCTCCCTAAACTTGTAATACCTTTGGATTTCTATTGGGAGGAAAACCCCGACAATTTGACCATTATCATCATTAATTACACACTTTTGTGCATCGCTGTGATCAATAAGCCATTTCAAAAGTTCAATGCAAGGGAATAAAAAAGTCCTTCTCACCACCATGTGTAGGTAAGCCTTGTGGATGTTGACGAAGACCTCATCATCCAACTTCCTCGTGTCAGGATCGCTATGCGAGGCATATTTGGGGAATTCTTCGTGGTTGATTTTCTTGAACAGGTCTTCCCATCGTGGGAATGTTGTATTGGTCCCAATGTTCTCCTCTGTGTCCCAAAACACCGGGGCCTGAGCGAAGGCTTCTTTGGTGATCGTCTTCATGATGGGCACTGGTTTGGAAGTGAATTCCAATTTTCTTGCAACGACTAGGGAGGAGCCTTCTCCTGCTTCTGATTTTTGCAGCTTTGGGACTCTAGAAGATTTCTCGGTGGTAGGTTTCTTTGGAGGCATCATTCCTGCAACTGAAGATGCTTAATTAAGGTTGACACATAGAATAATATTAGATCTTAATTTATATGTGAAATGAAATCAACACCAGACTGGTACATACCTATATGCTTGCTAAACTCTATTGCTTAATACTCACTATACCTTGGAAGCCTTCTCCAGGTCATTTGTCTCGCTCCTCTGGATGTTCCAGACCTCTTTGCACGCAGAATGATCTGGCTCATAATAATTCAGGGTAATATAATGAGAGAGAACTTACCAATCACATAAAGCTATTAATACAAGTAATGGGACGAAATTTAAACTACTTACCACCAATTCTCTGTAATCAATTTTATGTAGGTTGACAGTGGAGGTGCAGAGGGAATTAATCAATCAATCAATTAAATGTGCGATATTGGAATTAATCAATCAATTAAATGCATTTTATCTAGCATATCTTAGAGTTAGAACATCCCATCGTGTCATTTTCTGAAAGGGGTAGTCGGGGATGGGCGCCGAGATATGGGATTCTTCATTGATACTCCTTACAAAAAAAACAAAAATGCTGATTCCGATTACTTTCATCGGATGGTTCTGACATGACACGTGGCAGATAAAAACAAGTGACTGGACTCACGAGTGCCAATAGAGGTGGTAACCTTCTTTAAGTTGCACGCTTCCTTTCCCAACCTAGAAATCATTGATGCCTCTTAGGTATCAGGGATTAGTAACCGGGGATGAACTTATTGCATCTTTTCCCTTGGGTTAGCTTCTTGGAAACTCGTCGATGTCGAAATGTTTTTTCAGGATCGGTCATCGGCGATTCCTCCCTTTCCTCGCAAATGACTACTTCTTTTTTTGTTTCGCCGATGTTGAATGAAATCGGTCATTGGAAAATTTCTTGTGCAATTCTTATCACGAAATAACAACTCCCCATTTACCGATGCTGACGAAAACCGGTGATTGACATCCTTAGTTTTCTAGGACAATTTTCTTTCACCTATGATTCTTCTCGGTGCCAAAATTTGGATGCGTCACGTGAAACAACTTAATGGTTGATTCTTTAGTGAAACGTTACTCCCCTTAAGTTATGATGGTTTCGACATGTTCAGGGAAACTTTTAAAGAATCAAGGAGAAATTGTAGAAAACAAAGATAAGCAACAACATGATTGTTCCGAATTAAACAATAAGTGGTACCCAAAAAGTAGGTTTTGGCAGAGATATTTTTTAGGGTGTGTTGAGAGCTCAACAAATTGCAGTTCACTGGGCGAATGGAGAATCTCTATTCTTCGTTCAATAGCCTTAACTCATGTCCTCCTTTTTTTGTATTTATTTATTATTATTATTATTTATATTTTATTATTATTGGATTTTTGTTTTTAGGGCCTGACCATTTACTAGGAGGGCGTTAGGTTCTCCCCTCAAGTTCTGCAATCAACAAGTACCTGCCCCTATCTTTTCAGCGACCTAAAAAGGTCCAAGACACAAGTTCTGAAACTTAGAATGCTTCCCTTTTGGTTCATTCCCTCTGTCCCATTTTAGTACCAAGTCTCCTACCTCAAAACTCTTTTCTTTGGCCTTATGCTTATTGAACCATCGTTTCACTATCTATTGGTGAGGTAGGAATTTTGACTTAGCCTTCTCTCTATCTTCTTCTAGCATGAGTAGAGTATTGATTCTTTCTTGCATGGCTGATGAGGGTTCTTCAATGGAATCTTGGGCCAATTGAAGAGATGGCAGATAGAGCTCATTTGGGAGGATAGCTTCTTGCCTGTAGACCAAAAAGTACGGGGAGTTTCCTATGGATTCTTTGGGTGTGACCCTATCGGCCCATAGGGCATTATGAAGTTGATTGTGCCAATTTCTTTGGTTATCTGTAACTATCTTATTTAATATCCTTACCATATTTTTGTTAGTCGACTCTCCCACATCGTTTCCCTGAGCGTAATAATTTGCAGAGTACTTGATTATGATTCCTTTGTCCAAAGAAAATTTTGTCAATAGTGTAGAGGAGAAGTAAGATGCATTATCAAATACCAAAACAGAGGGGAGACCAAACCTTGTGATTAGTTGTTGTTCTATGAATTGGATCACTTCCTTCTCGTTTACATGAGTCATAGGGATGGCCTCCACCCATTTTCTAAAATAGATGGTGGCAATAAGAATGTACTTGTGCAACTTAGAAGAGTTGGGCATAATTTCTCCTATGATATATAGCCCCCACTACTCAAAGGGCCTTGAAAGAATCACAAGATAAAGAGGGATTGATTCCCTTCTCTCCTTTCCATTGCTTATTTGACAAGTCTTACAATTTCTAGCATAAGTATGCACATCATTGAACAAGGTGGGATAGTAGTAGCTGGTCGTCAGAATCTTATGAGCGGTGGTATTTCTAGCAAAATTTCCTCTGGTGGGGCCATAATGAAGTTCCTTTAGCACCTTATCGGCGTCTTCACATTCAAGGAACCTCAACAACACCCCATCATAGTTGATCTGGAAAAGCACCGAATTTATGAGAGGATATTGTGCAGACTTTAATATGAGGGCTCTTCTCTCTCTTGGGTTGATGATTTCGAGACAAGTTCCGTGATGTAGTAGGTAATCCAAGTCCTTTTACTAGGAATCTCATCCTGGGGGAATGTATGCTACTTCTCCACACCATAGATCTATTTCATTCTCCCATCCAGAGTCTTCATTTACTTGATCCTGGGNCCCTCTTCTTTCTCCCATTTCTTGTTGGGTGAATAGAGATCAGAATGCAGGGTGTGGCACAATCACCTTAGTGTGGTTCTTGAGGATGTAGGACCTGAAATGCTTTACTGCCTTATAGACTGCGTAGGCCTGCTTGTATGGCAGGATAGTTGAGCTCATATACTTGAAGGTTAGTGCTCATAAATGATGTTGGGGCTTTGTTGTTGTCATCGTCCTTTTGATTTAAAACTGCAGCCAACGACTGGTCAGAAGCGAAGGTATATAAATTAAAGCCTCTATTGAAATCGAGACTTCACAACACTGGAGCCTGGGATATGGAAGCTTTGATTTTGTTGAAAGAATTTTTTTGTTTGTCATCACACTTAAATTTGACATCTTTGCAAATCATCTTTTGTAAGGGTTTGATAATTTCGATGAAGTCGGTAGTGAACTTCCTCACGAAATTGATTTTCCAGAACAAAGACTGCAAGGCTTTCTTGTTATGAGGTAATGGAAGTTGTTCTATGGCCTTAATCCTTTTGGGGTCTATGTGAATCCCTGCTTGAGATATAATATGACCCAACAACTTCCCTTCTTCAACCCCGAAGATAGTTTTCTTATGATTAAATGATATACCGTACTTCTTGCATCTTTCAAAAATTTGAGTTAAGTGTTGGATGTGCTCCCTCCCATCCTTCAAATACACCATCACATCATCTAAATATAATACTACACACTTGTTTATAAGCCCTCGGAATGCCAGGTCCATGGCCCTCTCGCAGGTTTCTACTATGTCAATTAATCCAAAAGTCACGTGTTTATAAGCAGAGGTTCGCCACTTGGTTCGAAAGGTGGTTTTCAATCGGTCTTCCTCCGAAACCAACACTTGATTGTATCCTAAGAAACCATCGAGAAAATAAAAAATATCTGAGCCCGACACGGTCTGCAAGAGTTGTTCCATCGGTGGGATGGGATAATTGTCCTTCTCTGAAGCTTTATTGATGTTTTGAAAGTCTACGCACAATTGGATTTCTCCTATTTTTATCCTCACGGGAACGAGATTTGCTACCCAGGTATAGTGCCTAACCTGGAAAATTATCTTTCCATCCAGAAGTTTCTTTAATTCCTGGTACATGAGAGGTTCTAATGAACTGTGATATTTCTTGAGCTTCTATTGGAAAGGCTTGACTTTGGGTTTCAATGGGATGGTGTGTTGAATAATACGAGTATCATATGTTTTCAACTCCTTATAGAACCATGCGAAAACATCCTGGTATTCTCTAAACAGCTTGAGGTAGGCCTTTCTTTCTTCCTTAGATATAGTTTTGCCGAGGTTTACACTCCTTGGGTTCTCTGGGGTCCCAATATTCATAGTTGCATGGATGGGACAAGAGCTACCAGTCTTTGTACTTTTGGGACCTTTGAATCGTTCCTTTAGATCAAAAAGATCTTCTAGATTAGCTACCCTTTTCGGGATCGTATGGGCCTTTTGTAGCACCAATTTTCACTCAGTGTTGTGTAGGTGTTACTATGTGGAATAACAACATTCTCACTCACAATTAATCATATGCATTCAAAACAAGTTAAACACATTCAACATAGAGTAATCATACGATTTAATGCCATAATCAACAATCAATACTATTTAACATCAATTCATATACACAGTAGAACACATGATGATTATAATACACAGAGATACAGAAACATAATTAAAGAATCATTTGGTACTTATCTTTGAACAGTGGTAGATTCCACCAACCAAGTGCAGGCCTTCCATGAACCTCCCAGCCTTAGACTGCACTTCTCATACACTTAATAGTGGATCACCGCCGAGCTGGGACTAAGCTCCAACCCAAGACAAGGAATCCTAGGCTAGGCTAAGGTTACAGGGAAACAACACACATCCACAAGGATGGGATTCTCTCCCAGGAAGCTCTCACACTCACTGCCCATAGACCCTCATTCCCCACATGCTTGTTCCACCCCATGAGTATACACCTTCTCCTTCACCTGGACAGTCCTTCAGTTGCTAACCTCCCTTGCCTTGGGTTACAGCAATAGGCCATACCGGAAGTCTCCGAGCTCTCTGGCAGCTTCAATGTTCCTTCCAGGAGTTCTCTCCTTCCTTTGTACACTCTCTCTTCTGGAAAGGGTGTTGCTCCACTGGCCAACAAGCCACACGCAGTCCAGCACTGCGTGGCCACAACAATCAACACGGAAAACTGACACAGCTTTCCTACAAGCTCAACAATGGTCGAATGGCTCACGGTCACGACTTTGGGATAGAGACCCCAGGCACAGGCTCGATCTTAGATAGAGGATACACACAGATTCTCCAGATGAACATAGGTTTTTTAGTTCAGAATATGTATGAGGTTTTCCTGCAGAGGTTGGATTCATTGTACTGCTCAGAGGCCATATGCACTCAGGCCGTCAGGTGGTATGGAGGAGAACCATCATCACGTCTCATCTTCGCCATTTTATTTGCATGGGTTAGGGCTAAGACTTGTCACCCTGGAAACTGCATGTGTTTACCCAGCATGCATCACCTTCCTCATCATTAGGTACATAGGATAAAACATGAAATACTCATGCTTTTTTGGAATAATATTAAAATATTATTCCCAAGGCTGAATCCCCCCAGGCTTAACACTTAGCCCCTTTTCCCACCTTCCAGCCCCTAATCCCTTGCCTTCTCTGTGGAAGCTCAATCCCCCTTCACTCATTCATCATGGTCAGTATGCACCTGGTGATGTTTACAAATTTTTATTAATTTGTTCTGCGTGATTACATATACAACAACAGAATCCTTGCCTTCAACACTTAGGCTCCCTGGCCTAACAAACATATAAGTGACCAGATTATAAAAACTTGGCTCACTAGCCTATAAAATATAATTACAATTCCTTTCAGAACATGATTTACAACAGGGCTCGGCCTTGGGGACACTACAATCCCCCTCCCCTTATTTCTGCACTATCCTCAGTGC